>CM055100.1:53581713-53791713 GCA_029204225.1 Diphasiastrum complanatum | reverse complement strand
AAATCTGATGACTTCAAAATGTGTCGAAATTCGACGTTCGTGCCCATTCAGGCCCGGACGACAGGTCCCCAAATGTCGTGGACAGGCTTTCGGATTGACGATGTGGACGTCGGATTCTGACATTTTTTTACTGGGACGTCGTATTTCGACGTGTCGGATTGCGACAAATTATGATATTTTTGAACATACGTTGGACGCCCACGTCGAAATCTGCACGATATGTTATTGTGAAAGTTGGAGGAGACAAGCAAGCAAATGGTCATCACTCACATTTATGGTTTGGTTGTTGTAATTTTCCAGAGAGTTCAAAGTTTGAAACATGGAGGAATCATTTATTTCACATTCTATTTTGTTCTTCATGTTCTAGTTATATCTTGATGTATAAAATTGATGTAAGAGATAGTGAAGCATCCAATATGGACACTATTCTCTATATCAATTATGAAAGATACTTTAGAATTTTAGAAAGGAGATCTATACTTAGGATGGAGATCATTCTAAAGTTGGATCAAAGTAGTATGATTAAAACTATGCCAAAACTAGTTGAAGAGGGAGTGTGAAAGATTTCAGCAAGTTTAGTCATATTTTGGTAAAATTGTCAATATGAGGCCAAAACTCATTTTAGACTTAGAGATAAACTTTTTGAAGTTACATTAGTTTAAAATACATTCAATAAACAATTTTTGAAAGTGTGGGAAAGTTGGTAGTCGAGTTAAAGAGAGATTCACATTTGAACTTTGGGTACATTGAATCTAGACCCAAAAAGAGTAGGGTTTACATTTTGGAGGGAAAACCAAGTGGCCAAATAGAGTTTGGACCTATTATAAAAGGAGGAAACTTGTGGAGCGACACATCTTCTCTCTTCTCTCTCTCATTTCATCATTATACATGGTTCTCTTTGGGTTGTACTACTCATTGGTGGACTCTCTTGATGTTGTCTTGCAATTCTGTGTGTAGAATGATCATTTATTGCTATTTTCGGTTCCACACGTGTGAAATACAGTAGGGTATTGTAATTGTATGGATAGCAACCATATTTTATGTTTTGGTTCATGTTTGATCAGTATCTCTTAGAGTTTTGCATCTCATTTTGTATGTAGATGCTAATTTTTCTACATTGGCAGGATTGTTGGTTTGCTCCTTATTGTAACCAAAGATCAGGGACATGGATTGGATCTTGAATGATCAAAAATCCTTCACAGGTCCTATGCTTGATGAAGAACTTTTTTGTGTGGATCCTTGGTATACATATGAAGTGAAGATCATCCAAGGAATCCATCATAGCAGCATCCTTACCAATAACCATGATAAGATCTCTTTGATAGAAATCTCTTGCCAATTCCACCAATTTGCCACTATTTCAATGTGCCTCCTCCATGCTTGATGTTGATCTTGGATTTGGAAAGTCCATTTGCATGAATATAGTTGCAT
This sequence comes from Diphasiastrum complanatum, assembly GCA_029204225.1. Taxonomy (NCBI): domain Eukaryota; kingdom Viridiplantae; phylum Streptophyta; class Lycopodiopsida; order Lycopodiales; family Lycopodiaceae; genus Diphasiastrum; species Diphasiastrum complanatum. The sequence goes on along the minus strand of CM055100.1, from coordinate 53,790,282 downwards.
CATAAGTTTAGAAATCCGAGGCTTCCATGCCTCACAATGATCACAACGATCATATAGATCAAGATCATAAAATGTGTAAAAGTATTGATCATCAAGATTAAGCATACTAGCTTGACTAGTCCACATACTATGAACTTTATCGAAAATGGATCTAATATTGATATCAAATGCTATCTTGATATTTTTTTAGGCAAAATACTTTCTCAAGGATGTAAGTGTCCACTTTGGATGTTTCACTTAATCTCAAAAGAAGTTTACAAAATGCCTTAAAACATGGAAAAACATGATTTTTCAAAATATGGTATCAAACTCATTCTTGCTCTTAGTAGATCCTAGAGCATACTTTTGATGACACAATATCTTGCTTTCAAAGTGTTTTGGAAACATATCTAAGTACTTGAAAAAAATCTTAATAAATCAAGATTTTGTGCATCAAAAAATGGAAAAGAATATAAGTGAAAAAGTTAGAGTGGAAACACCTAAAACTTGTGTTTCTTTACCATGAAAAAAAGAACCACAAGGACTTGGCCTTGTATCTTGAAGATCCCCTTGAATATATGTTGAGGATGCTCCTCCTTAAACCTCGACCCCATCACAACTTGACTATCTTCAATAGAAATGATTTGTGATGCATCTTGAGATTCATGATGATGATCTCAGCCCCTTCCAAGGTTGAATGTTGATCTTCATAACATATGACATCTTTATTCTCAATCACCTTTGAGATAAAGAGTCCTCCTTGGTGGATATGCATCCAACCATGATCCATAAACTTGGACCACCTTCCTTGTTTCCAAGGAACATATGCAAAGAAAATACTTTCAAGTACACTAAGGTAATCAATCTTAGGCCTATAGTTGAACAAGACTCCATATGGTGTATTTCATTTAAGAGCCTCAACCCTTCTCAAGGCTTTGACATTCAATGAGAATTCTATCTCAACATATGCTTTGAATAATAGGAAATAATTGTGCACTATAAAACTTGAAGAAACAAGATATAACCAAGTGTCACTTGTGAAAACTATCAATAAAAGTAGCAAAGCAAGTGGTATCTCCCTTGCTTATAGATGATGAAAAGTGAACATCCGAGTGTTCCAACTCCAATGGATGTATAGTCTTGATAGAAGACTTCAAATATGGCTCCTTATGTGATTTTGCTATTGAACAAGTCTCACATGGCTTGATCTCCTTGACCATAGAAAACATAGATTTGAAATTGGTATGATCCAATCTCTTATGCCATAATTCCTCCTTGGAAATACTAGTCATCAAAGAAACATCACAAGAACTTGCACTTTCATGTAGATCTAACTTGAAAATGCCACCATAATTAGATCCATATGCTAGGATCTCATCACCTTTCTTAATAACACAAGTATTGATGTTGAATTCCACATCAAGTCCATCATCAAGAAACTTTCCAACACTAATCACATTCTTTGTGAGTTTAGGAACAAAAAGAATATTGGAAAGAGATAAAATCTTAGAAGATGCAAATTTCAAGGGACAACTCCCAATTCCTTCAATAGTACATTCATGATCAATAGCTGTGTACATTGATTAAGTCCTTGATAAGGTACAATAGAAACAAAAGAATTCTTGGAGCAACACATGTGTGATGAAGCACCACTATCAATATACCAAGACACATCATTGAAGGATGTAGAGGAGTTAGTTGACACCATGAGAAGTCCTTCTCCTTCACTTGCAAATGGATCTTCTTTGATGATGTTGGCTTGATTGTCTTGATTATTCTGTAGAACACCTTATCAGACAAATCTCGGTTCTATTAACAAAGTGCATAGTTTAATTGACAAAGGCTGAGAAACGAACTCGAACTTGAAACATTTATATTTGTGTTCAAACTAGAAAGATTCGCGAAATACATTTTTGTTGAAACTCAAAAGATTCGCGAACAGGTTCTTGTTGAAACTCGAAAAATTTGCGAACAAGAAACTGTTGCGAAAGATTGATTTTTGTTCAAACTCGCAAACTTGTCACGAAACACGAAACTGTTGTGAACAATTCGCGAAGAAAAATTATTCAAGTCTGGAAACAAAACGTTTTTTTGAATATCAACCGTCTTAACATTTAGATCTACTGTTACAGAAGTAAAGGGCCAAAAGACCTATCTTGTAACAATATAAATACATGTGCACTACTCCTTGTAAATACAACAGAGAGCAACAAGACAGCAAGAGATGTATACTGAAGAATCAAAATCAAAATAATAAAATTTATCTTTGATTAAAGTTTCTCAACAGATGATTTTATCAACTACTTCTGATTGTCTTGATATTCACACAACAAATCTCTTAATTTTGTATGCTTTATTCAATCAAGGTAAAAACTGTTCTATTTGTACATCAACCAGAAACAGACCCGATTGAAGACACTGATATTAGTTTGATTTATTCAAATTTTTATCGTGTTCTTTGATGAAGAATTCTTAATATTTTTCCTACAGTGGTATCAGAGCATATCAGAGCTGATACAGTGGTATCAGAACACCCCTCTCAACATCCCTCACACATCCATCAGCAGCCGCATCTGTACAAAAGATAAAGAGTCTGTTTATTTCTTTGTAGAATTCTGGCATGGAAAATACAATCTCAAAGGAAAAACAACTTAGCTATTTTCTTCGAGCCCTACCCAGGTCATTCCACACAACTTGAAATTTACTGGTGAAAGATTCGACAACGACACTTCAAAAGACAATAGATGGAGTCAAAGAGGAAATAAAAGCTCACGAATGCTATGACGATAATGGTGATTCCAAAATGCTCTATTTACTCAGAAGAATAAATCTTCAAAAAATTCTAAGTTTCAAAGAGAGTCGTCTAAGAAGAATGGAAACGAATCCAAGACAAATGACCAACAATAAGGAAAACAACAAAAAAATTCTGGTGATAGGAAGATTTGCAATAGATGCAAAAGATCAGGTTATACAGAAGACAAGTGTTGGTTAAATCCAAAAATTTATTGCATTCATTGTCATAAACGGGGTCATGCACCAATAGACTGTTATCAAAATCCCAGAAACAAAAAGGAGCAGAGTCGAAGCGAACCTTCAGATTCAAATTTTGTCGAAGACAAAGCAGAATACTCCAGTTTGATCTGACAACTCTACATCCAACTGCATCCGACAGTACACTTCGTTTTACATCTGACAGATTGCATTCTCTTACATCCGATGACCTGCATTTCCATTTGCATCTGCCATTGTAGCCAACACCCACAACATAAAAACCCAAGACTATCTGTCAATTCATTTTTCGTAAGCATTGATCTTGAGAGACCTATGCTTTGAGAAGGCACTTTTGCAAAGTGGCTTTGTGAGAAGATCAGCAATACACGAAGATGTGTCGACATGTTCCAAGTTGATTTCACCTCCAATGAGCTTTTCCCTTACAAAATGGTGCCACTTCTATATGCTTGCTTCTTGCATGAAAAATAGAATTGTTTACAAGAGCTTGTGCCGATATGTTGTCACATTTGATCAAGTGAAGATCATCCTCTTGGATGCACTTTAGCTCCATGATTAACCTCTTGATCCAAACCACCTCTTTAGTTGTTGTAGTGAGTGCTTTGTACTCGGCCTCACAAGATGATAGAGATATGGTATCTTGCTTCTTTGAAAGCCAAGACACAAGATTGCCTCCAAGAAAGATAGTATATGCATTAATGGACTTTCGATCCATTTTATCACTTGCAAAATCGGAATCTGAATAGCCAATAATGGTTAGATCTTCATTCTTGTACAATAAACCATAATCTTGAGTAGAAGATACATATCTTAGAACTCTCTTGGCCATCTTCCAATGTTGGACCTTGGGATGTTGCATAAATTGACTCAATTTGTGCACACAATAGCTCAAATCGGGTCTAGTGAAAGTAAGCCAAAGTAAAGAGCCTATAAGACTCCTATAAAGTGTGATGTCCTCGAAGGATCTTTCATCACCTTTAATAGGATCTTTTACATGTTGCTCCATGGGAGTATCTATGCCTTTACAATTTTGCATATCAAATTTTCTCAACATAGAAAAGACATATCTAGATTGACAAATAAAAGCATACTCTTCATGAAAATCAATCTCAAGGCCCAAAATGTAATGGATCTCTCCTAGTTCCTGCATTTTAAATTCTTTTCCTAATGCATCTTTGGTTTCTTGAACTAGCATCAAACAACTTCCATTGAGAATAATGTCATCTACATAGATTAGAAGAATGACAATATTACTACCATCAAACCTTAAGTACATAGAAGGATCATAGTCACTAAACACAAATCCTAATGAAAGTAGAAAGTTGTTGAGTCTTGAATACCATGATCTAGGTGCTTGCTTCAAGCCATAAAGACTTCTAAATAGCAAACACACCTTAGATTTATCCTTGATAAATCCTTGAGGCTGTTCCATGTATATCTCCTCCTCAAGATAGCCATTCAAAAAAGCGTCGGAGACATCAAGTTGAAACAGTTTCCACTTAAAAAATAAGGCAAGAGAGATTATGATTCTTATTGTCACCATCTTTGCTATAGGAGCAAATGTTTCTTCATAGTCAAGGCCATATATTTGTGCAAAGCCTTTAGCACATAATCTTGCCTTGTACTTGTTGATGGAGCCATCATGATTGTACTTGATCTTGAACACCCACTTGCATCCAATGATATGCATGTAAGGTGGTGGCTCCACTAGCTCCCATGTGTGGTTGGTGATCAAGGCATCATATTCAATCTTCATGGCCTCATACCACTCCTTGGTATTAAGGGCTTCTTGAACATCTTTGGGCTCCTCATGAGAAACAAAATAAGCATAAGTGGAATCAAGATCCACTTGTTTTCCTTTGTCATCATAAGTGAGCCTCTTGGGCTCGGATCTCTCCCTCATGGATCTTCTAGGAGTGAAAATCTGAGGACTTCCATCTTCAAATCTCGACTCCTCCATATGTTGATTGTCTTTAATAACAACAGGTGATAGATTTTGAGGTTGCTTGATCTCGGCCCCTCCAAGATTGGACTTTTCTTCTTCATGAAAAAACTACATCTCTACTATCAATTACTTTAGAGGTAGAGAGCATGTAGATTCGATAGGCTTTCTTGTTGGATGAATATCCAACCATTACTCCTTTGCTTGCACAAGGATCATCCTTCTTTCTTGTTTCCAAAGGAATATGGACAAAGCATATGCATCCAAATACTCTAAGGTGTTCAACCTTAGGTTTCTTCAAATAAAGTGCTTCATATGGTGACTTTCCTCCAAGTGCTACATGAGGGAGTTGATTGCAAAGATAGTTTGAACAATTGATGGCCTCACCCCAAAAGTCTTTTGGCAAGGATGCCTCAATTCTAATGGTTTTGGCACATTCATACAGTGTTCTATTCTTTCTTTCAGCTACCCCATTTTGAGATGGCGTATATGCACAAGAAAACTCTCTTTTAATGCCTTCAAGCTCACAATAATCATGAAATTTATTCGAAGTGTACTCACCACCTCCATCACTTCTAAGAATCTTGATTTTGTATGAAAATTGCTTTTCAACTAGAGCTTTGAACTTAGGAAATAGTCAAACACCATAGATTTTGAACCTAGAAGATATACCCAAGTAAATCTAGTGAAATCATCAATGAAAGTTACAAAGCACGTAGCACCACCCTTGTTTTTTGAAGATGAGAAGTGCACTTCCGAGTGTATGAGCTACAATGGATGTGTAGTCTTGATAGATGACTTTTAAAAAGGCTTCTTATGAGACTTAGATATGGCACAAGCCTCACATGGCTTGAAATTCTTGGAGATAAGATTAGGCAAGCCAATAGCTTTGGCTTTCTTGACCATGGACACCATAGAATTATAGTTAGGATGTCCCAACCTTCTATGCCATAGTTCCTCCAAAGACATATCAGTAGCAAAAGCACTATCACAAGAGTTAGCATACTCTTTGGGATCAAGCTTGTAGATTCCGCCATATCTAGACCCAAATGCAAGGATCTCATCATGCTTCTTGATTGTATATGTATCAACATTGAAATTCACATCTAGTCCACTATCAAACAATTGCCCAACACTAATAAGATTTTTTGTTAACTTGGGAACAAAAAGTACATTAGATAAAGAAAGAACTTTTGATGAAGAAAGCTTTAAGGGAATGGTCCCTATGCCTTCAGTAGCACACTCATGAACATTTGCTGTGTAGATGGACTTCTTGGCTCCTTCATAAGGTGACATGGATGAAAAAGAATACTTGGAGCTATATGTGAGGAAGCTCCACTGTCGATATACCACGAACCATCTTTCTTGAAAGGTGATGAAGAAAAACTCGAGACCATAAGAGATCCCTCTCCATCACTTGCATGAGCATCTTTCTTCTCTTCATTAGAAATGTTGGCTTGCTCGAATTGACTCTTCTTCTTGAAGCAATTGGTGGCATAATGCCCCTTCTTGCCACAAAAGAAACACTTGATGTTTTTCTTCTTCTTCTTGGATGTGGAAGCTTGAGAAGACTCATCCTCTTCTCCTTTCTCCTTGGAAATAAGATTCTTCTTGTTTGAAGAGGATTGGTGTTGATTCTTACTTCTTGTCTTGTGCTTGTCTTTGGTAAAGAGAGCTTTACCATCAATGTTGAGAGACAGTCTCTCCATTTTCAAGAGTTTATACTCTTGTCTTGATTCTTCAGAAATGAGCACACTTTGGAGTGCTTCCAGACTTGGTAGCTCCTCCTTAATGGCATAACTCTGAACAAGGTTGTCATATTCCTCCTTAAACCCATTAAGTATGACTTGAACAAGTTCATTTTGGTTGATGGAGCCTCCTATGCATGACAATTCTCTATGGAGGTCTTTAACTCTCATTACATAAGCTGAAGCACATTCATCACTTCTCTGTACACTTTAAAAAATTTGGTTTCTTAGTGTTAGAAGTCTAGAAGTATTCTTTGCCTCATAGATAGTCTTGAGAGTATCCCAAGCATCTTTGGCATTAGTACAAGCACCAATTTCTCTTAAGATGTCATTTGAGACATTCATCTTAATATAGTGCAGAGCCATCCTAGCTCCCTTTTTGTACTTTGGAATTTCTTGAGGAATTTGTGGTTCTTCTTCAATGCCAAGGACAATATCCATCACATCTTGTAGTATTAAGACAGATTCCATTCTAATCTTCCAAATTGAGTAATTGGAGGTTGACAATCTTTCACTTGCTTCTAATAGAAAGACACCCATTGAAGTCATAAAGAATGATGGAAATAAAAAAAGATGGATGAAAGAATTGCTTATCTTCTCACTATAGGAACTAATCAAGGGTACAAAACCAAATCCTATGTAAGACTAAGCAAAAAACTGTGAGATAGATCTCACTAGCTTGACAATCTCTCTAAAACAAGATTTGAATCATCAAAAAAGATGAAGTCTAGCAAAAGTTATGGTTCTCTGAATTTCACACGTGTGAAATATTCCAAAAATGTCAAATTGACTCAAATACAATCTATTTGTATGAAACAATTTGCCTAGAACCTAGAAATTTTGTCTAAATCACATATAGATGAGATTGTGCAGCTTCTGGATGATTTTTGTGATCATTCAAGCAATAAATGACATGTACACACGATTTGCCACAAGTCTAGGCACCCTACCTACAACTCTTCAAAAGCTTATAACTTCTGATTGGCTTATCCAACTGTCATGATTCAAATCAGATTTTACACATTTCTAGCTTTCTAGTGGGCTAATTTGTATGAAATTTGGATCTAAGGTGAGAGAGAACCACCAATATGAAAATGGGTGGATTTCACACGTGCCAGCACCTGAAATTCCGTACAGTACCTGATATGGACCATTCAATGTGGTTTGAAGCTCTAAATCACCAGAAAACTGCAAACTAGCTAGAAAGTAGAATCTAGACAATTCCTAGCTTGACATGAGATCAGATCTACAAACTTTTTGATTAGATTTGCTTGTAAAACTTAGGTAAGCTCTGATACCATGCTGAATTCACACGTGTGGGACGCCCTACACATGTATTTTTGATCTCCTAAGCCCAATAATACCATAAAGATCAGACTAGCATTGGTTGTCAATAGGAAAGCTGATCATACAAGAAATATTATTGTGTTACAAGCAAGATGTGTCAACAAAACATAAGACTAAGCATCATAAATGCCTCTACTCGGCTAGAGAGAGAAAATAGGAAGTACAAAACTCGTGGAGAGAGAGAGAGCACAAAGAGCTTGTCTCCAAATTTGCATTACACACAAATTTCATCATTTTCTCAATGAGTACATCACATATATATAGATCCATGGACTCTCCTCTTACTTTGAGTTGAATTGGAGTTGTGGATCCACCTCTCAAGCTATCTAGACTTATCCAAGCCACCTCACTATGTCTAATTGTGCCACCTAGTCTTTTCATGCATTAAATGTGGCATGTAAAGTACAAATGGCAATTCCTATGGTAGCTCGAGTTTCTACTTCTACCTACCTTGAATATTTTATTCTAAGATGGGTCTTTACGAAGCCAACAGAGCTCAATTCATCTTTGGCATTTTTAGGACCCCTACTCACAACATTAGATAGATTTTTCAATATTTTGACACTCCTAAATTTATCTAATGTGGATCAAGCATTGATCTTGAGATAAGACCAAGATTAGACCTATGCTTTGAGAAGGCACTTTTGCAAAGTGGCTTTGTGAGAAGATCAGCAATATACAAGGCACTCCAGGGCAGAAAAAGACCCTTAAGTTGATAAAAGGGCACTTATAAGATCACCAATGAAATTGAATATACAAAACACGAAATCTTTTGAAATGGGTCAAAATCCTAAAAAAAGAGTAACCATTTTTCAATTTTCTAATTTTTGCCCAAAAACTTGTTTTTTCATGAATTTTTTTTCAAAAATCATTAAAAATCTATGCAAAAAATATGCGTTTTGACCAAAAAAAAATCAATACACCATGCCAAAACAATAAAGCCTTTAATAGAACCTATAAAATTGAAAATGTCCGCATGAACAAAATACCCAAATATTTATGGTGTTTTGATAGTTTAAATTGACTTTCATGAAAAAAAAACTCGCAAAATACTTTTGATGCTTATTATGCTAAATCCATACATTTTGAAACCATTGAACATATTTTTTATATTATTGTTTTCTTTTACAATTCAAATTCCAAGGAATTCTCACTAACTCCTCTGAACTCAGTGCTTGAAATAATACCAAGACTCTCATTTTCAACTGTAGAGATTGATGACTCACTTCCTCGTTATAGTCTATCAACAAATTCTCATCTGAGTCGGCATCCAGTGTTGACAAAATATTGTATATTGTGGCTTTGTTACATTTATGCCGAGTCAAAGATTATGGTTGTGCACTTAACCCAAGACATCCTTGTAAAATAGATATTGTTGACTTTTGTAAATGGTTCGTCATTGTCAACTAGAAATTAAATGCAAGTATATCCATATCTTGGAGATTTACATTATCAACTCTTGGCTGATTTTTTATTGAACGTTTCATCTTGTCTTTTGGATCTAATTGCAACATTTGTAACTCGTACTTTTCCACAAAAGCATTTTTTGAAGTATGCATCTAGTGCACACATAAAATTTTCACCATGTCGTCACTCTAAATGAAGCCAATCACTTTAACAATCGAAAATAGATGATTTTCATTATTTTCGAAGGTAAAAGTGCACTAAGACTCCCGACGTTTATTTCATTGAAGTTACCAGACCATTTAGCATTGGAAGCATTTACAATGGGACGATTTTCTCTAGAACCCAAATAAATTTCATGTTCTTTGTTTTTCAAAAGGGTTAAAGATTCAGTCTGTTGTAAAATAGCAAAGAATCGACTACCATTGTAGGAAATGAAGATCTAAATGGATACTGAAACTCTTCAAACGACCAGCATAAGTTCTCTCTTGACTTATGCTCAGCATAAGTTCTCTCTCGACCTATGCTCAACATAAGTGCTGTGAAGATTATTAAGATATTATCTTCCTATCTCGAGTTTGGGGCCATGTCCATGGTGATTTCCACTAAATTTCATGTTGTAGATAAAAGGAGTGTGAATTGAGCACATATCCTTCTAGTGTAGCTCGGATTTGAGTTAGATAGGTTCTATTTTGATGACATGCAGTATTTTAGATAACATGCAAAGTCATACTGTATGCATGCAAGCCACATGCAATTAATTCATGCAACATGCAAAGTAGTTTCAGTGATCTACACATGTCTAGGCAGTTTTATGAGTTGACATGCAGTACATGCAACGTACATGCATATAGTTACACACGTGGATCTCTGGTAGGTGAATTAGTTCAGTTAAGTGGACTTTCCATGCAACTCCACTGTAGGAATTCGAGTCTCTCTCATGTAGGGAAAGCTGGGCATGATTTGCCATATTGTGAATATTGAGATTTTGGTGTTTTGGACTCATTCTCTCTCTACCCGAGTTATTCATGCCTGATTTTCTCTCTCTACTCGAGAGCAGCCTTTTTTTCCCATACTAAACACTTAGAATTTTTTCTGACATTCATTTCTCATAATGAAGAGTTAGCTTTTTTCATCAGATGTATGCTATTGTGCTCTTGCCTTAGATTTTTCAAGCATACTGTTCTTTGATCAATCTTGTGCAATCACAACACCTCAATAAGATCCTGTAAGGTGTGTGGTGAAGTTCACACATGCTAAAAACTTCACATGGTATCATAGCTTAATGCTTTAAAGAGGTGAGGGTGTATACATCAGATCATCAGTGTTTTTGCTTGCAGGAATTTGGATTTGGGAGAGGGATTCAAACTTGCTGAGAAACAAGCAATCTGAGGACCATAAGTGGATCAAATCAAGGCTGATCTGATCCAGCGGAGCTCTATACAGACATAGAGCTCACACGTGTGAAATCAACCCTCATTAATGAGTGCTACTTCTCAAGGAACGATCCAAATTTGATGTTCTATAGCTTGTTGGATAAGTATTGAAGAGTAGAATGTGTTGCTCTTGTTTCTAAATCAATTTGATTTGTTTTTAGAAGTGTTTTAGGCAATCAGAGAGTTTGAGATGGTACTCAACTCGTGGGATATGCCAAAGTGAGCACACATCTGTCTTTTTCACCGTTTTCATCAATTTTTACTGTCAATCAAGTAGAATTGGATAGAAGTGAGTGTTTTGAGGTCTTAGACTTTTCATTTCACACATATTACTGTGTTTGAGTAGAAAGTAAGTTCCTAGAGAGTTTATCAGTACTTTGAAGCTTGTGGAAGAGATAGACTTCTTGCTTGCATGTGCTTCTTCTTTTGTGATTGAATCAAGATCCAAATTCAAGATAGATTGATTTTCTGTGTTGAGAATTTGTTCTCACATCTGTTGCTAGATTTCATAGGGTGGATCAACATCTGTGTTAGATCCTAGATTGAGATAGCAAGCAACATCCTTTCAACTCCATTTTTTTTTATCATTACTAGAATTTCTCATAGAGAAGATGTCTTCATCTGGTTCACATTTCTTAGAGCACAGTGAGAGATTAACATCTTCCAATTATGCAATGTGGAAGATCAGAATGGAATCATTATTGATTCTATAGAATGTAATGGATATTGTGAGTGGAGCTGAAGAAGGACCTGCTGCACCTAATGAAGCTGCAGCATTTCACAAAAGAACCAAAATTGCCCTTCATTTTATAAAAATGAATGTTACCAATGAAATGTTAAGAGAGATCAACACATGCACCACTGCCAAAGAAGCTTGGGATACTCTTTAAACAATCTATGAAATAAAAAATACTTCTAGATTGCTTACACTTAGAAACCAAATATTTCTAAGTTATTAGAGAGTAGATGAGAGTGCTTCATCATATGTCATGAGAGTTAAGGGTCTTCATCAAGAGTTAGCTGGTATTAGTGATGCTCTTAAGAACACTGAACTTGTTCAAGTAGTCCTAAATGGACTTAGAGATGAGTATGACAATATTGTACAGACTTATGCTGTTAGGGAGGATCTTCCATCCTTGGAGACACTGCAAGGTGTTCTCATTGCTAAAGAAAGCAGGCAAGAGAACAAGATGCTGAGGATCAATAGACTTTCATTGAAAGATGGTGGAGATGACAAAGCACTCTTCATCAGAGACAAGTCAAGAGGCAAGGACAAAGGACAACAACACTTCAAGAAGGACAAAGCCAAAGAATGTGGTGAGGATCAGTCCTCACAAGCTGCAACATCCAGTGGCAAGAAGAAGCTGTCAAAGATCAAGTGTTTTTTCTGTGGCAAGAAAGGACACTATGCATCAAATTGTTCCAAGATGAAGAACCAATCTAAGCAAGCTAATCTTACAAATGAGGATGAGTGTGAGGGTGTAGAGAGTGAAAGAAAGGATTCATTAATGATGTCTACTTTTTCATCTTTTCCTTTTAAGAATGAAGAAGTCTAGTGAATAGATAGTGGGGCTAGTTCCCATATGTCTAGTTATAGGAACTCTTTCACTAATCTCATGCCATATCTAGGTGCAAAAAGATCAATCTATACTGCTAATGATGTAGAGTGTAGAATTGAAGGAATAGGTAGTATTCCATTGCATGCATCATCATCAAAATCTTTTTGCTTACATGATGTACTGTATGTACCTAGATTAACCAAGAATCTCATTAGTGTAGGATAGTTGTTTGATATGGATTGGATGTCAAGTTTCAAGCTGACAAGTGTATAATCTCAAGAGAGAATAAAGTTATTGCTAGAGGATCTAGAACTGGTAAGTTGTACAAACTAGATTCTAGGGAGAGTGCTAACATTTCAGATATTGCTTATGAGACCAAGGTTCTACAGGAGGATCTGTGGCACAAGAGATTGGGTTTCAAAGCCATGCAATCTATGGTCAAAGAAGGAAAAGTTGTTGGTCTACCAAAGACACTGTCAAAGGAGCTTCTACCTTGTGAAGCTTGTGTGCTGGCAAAGTCACACAGAAGGCCTTTTCCTAGATCAAGTATCAAGACAAAGCAACCATTTGAACTTGTACACTCTGATGTTCATTTCTCATCAACTAAGAGCAAAGGAGGAGCCAACTGCTTTGTCTCTTTTGTAGATGATTATCCAAGATATTCTTGGATCTATATGTTGTCTTCAAAAGCCATGGTTTATGATGTTTTTCCTACTTTCAAAGCTTATGTAGAAAAGCAGTTTCCTTTCAAGTTGAAAGCTTTGAGAAGTGATAGTGGAGGAGAATACACTTCCAATAAGTTTAAAGACTTTTGTGAGAGAGAGGGTATTCAAAGAGAGTTTTATTGTTCATATACTCCTCAACAAAATGGAGTTGCTGAGAGAAAAAATAGAACTTTGTGTGAATGTGCAAAAGCCATTAGGCTAGAAGCTTCTCTGCCTAAAGAGTTTTGGGGAGAGGTAGTTGCATGTGCAAACTATATTTGTAATAGGCTTTCAAATCTTACAATAGGAGGAAAGACACCATTTGAGATGTTGTGTAAGAAAAAGCCTAAGGTAGATCATCTTAGGATTTTTGGTTGTGTATGCTTTGTGCACGTGCCTCTAGAAACTAGGAAGAAGGAGGGTCCTAGTGCTGTAAGAGAAATTTTTGTAGGATATGCATCTACCAAAAAGGCATACAAAGTTTATTTACCCTCTACTGACAAGAATGTTGTTAGTAGAGATGTGATCTTCCATGAAGATCAGAAGTTTAACTTGGATGATGCACAAGTCAAGGAGTCTAATGCAAGATCAATCATCAATCTTGATGTTGTTCAAGAAGAGGTGAGGCCGAGGCTTGAGGATGAGCAAATTCAAGCTACCACACCAAGAAGATCTACACGAGCAAGATCTAAGCCAAGTAGGCTTATATATGATGCTGAAGGAAGGCAAGTGGAAGGTGAAACTTTCTATCATGCACTTTTTATATCAGATGAAGAGCCTAAAGATGTTCAAGGAGCACTTCAATCCAAAGAGTGGGTTGAAGCAATGACCCAAGAGTTTGAAGCCTTGATGTCAAACAACACATGGGAGCCACCAAACAACGTGCATGTGATTGGATGTAAGTGGGTATTCAGAATGAAGTATAATCATGATGGATCTATCAATAAGTATAAAGCAAGACTTTGTGCCAAAGGCTACTCACAGATCAAAGGTCTTGACTATGAACACACCTTTTCACCAGCTGCAAAGATGGTAACAATTCGAATACTCATCTCTCCTGCATGTTTTCACAAATGGAGTATGTTCCAGCTTGATGTTTCTAATGTATTTCTCAATGGTTACCTTGAGGAGGAGATTTACATGGAACAACCTCCAGGTTTTGTAAAGGAAGGTGATGAATGAAAAGTTTGTATTTTATTCAAAAGTCAGTATGGACTGAAACAGACACCAAGGTCTTGGTATGCAAGGCTCAACTCCTATCTCATATCACTCGGATTTTGTCTAAGTGAATATGACCCTTCTCTGTATTATAAGTTTGTAGATAACTTTGAAATTATACTTCTCATCTATGTAGATGATATCATTCTTTGTGGAAACAATGAGAAGTTAGTTGAAGAAACTAAGCATGCACTTGGTACTGAGTTTAAGATGTAGGACTTAGGAGTTCTTCACTATATTCTAGGCCTTGAAATAGATTTTTGGAAAGGTCATGCATTTATAAGCCAAAGTAGATATGCACTTTCCATGCTCAAGAAATTCCATATGGAGAACTGTAAAGGTATAGATACACCTACGGAGCACACTGTAAAAGTTCCTATGGAAGATGATAAAAAATCCTTTGAGGACATCATTCTTTATAGGAGTCTTATTGGCTTTGGTTAACAGTGACTAGGCCTTATCTAAGCTTTTGTGTTCATAAGCTAAGTCAACACATGCAAGATCCAAAGTTATATTAATCGAAGTTGGCTAAGAGAGTCTTGAGGTATATATCTTCTACCTTGGATTATGGATTATTCTATGAAGGAGAAGATCTGACTTTGATTGCTTTTTCAAATTCAGATTTTGCAGGAGATAGGTTGGATAGAAAATCCACAAGTGCTTACACTATATTTCTTGGAGGGAACTTGGTTTCTTGGCTATCAAAGAAGCAGGCAACTATTTCCTTATCATCCTGTGAAGCTGAATACAAATCTCTTACAACCACAACTAAGGAGGTTTCATGGATCAAAAGGCTACTTTTGGAGCTAAAGTGTTATGCAAATGAAGATCTTCCAATTATTAAGAATGATAACATTTCTACTCAGGCTCTTGCAAATAATCCAGTCTTTCATGCAAGGAGCAAGCATATTGAAGTGCCTCATCATTTTGTAAGAGAAAAAGTCATTGGGAGAGAGATCTCATTGGAACATGTTTCATCTTTAGATTGTGTTGCAGATCTTCTCACCAAACCTCTACTCACGAGTGTCTTTATGAAGATGAGGTCAAACCTTGGCCTAATTTCGAAATCTATGTTGATAGGAACATAAATTTTAAGGAGGAGTGTGAAGATTATTAAAATATTATCTTCCTATCTCGAGTTTGGGGCCATGTCCATGGTGATTTCCACTAAATTTCATGTTGTACATAAAAGGAGTGTGAATTGAGCACATATCCTTCTAGTGTAGCTTGGATGTGAGTTAGATAGGTTCTATTTTGATGACATGCAATAGTTTAGATAACATGCAAAGTCATATTGTATGCATGCAAGCCACATGCAATTAGTGCATGCAACATGCAAAGTAGTTTCAGTGATCTACACATGTCTAGGCAGTTTTATGAGTTGACATGCAGTACATGCAACATACATGCATGTAGTTACACATGTGGATCTCTGGTAGGTGAATTAGTTCAATTAAGTGGACTTTCCATGCAACTCCACTGTAGGAATTCGAGTCTCTCTCATGTAGGAAAAGCTGGACATGATTTGCCATATTGTGAATATTGAGATTTTGGTGTTTTGGACTCATTCTCTCTCTACCCAAGTTATTCATGCTTGATTTTCTCTCTCTACCCAAGAGCAGCCTTTTTTTCCCATACTGAACACTTAGAAATTTTTCCGACATTCATTTCTCATAGTGAAGAGTTAGAATTTTTCATCAGATATATGCCATTGTGCTCTTGCCTTAGATTTTTCAAGCATATTGTTCTTTGATCAATCTTGTGCAATCACAACACCTCAGTAAGATCTTGTAAGGTGTGTGGTGAAGTTCACACATGCTAAAAACTTCACAAGTGCTCCCTCGATCTATGCTCAGCATAAGTGCTCTCTCGCATAGGTCCTCTCTCAACCTACTCAACATAAGTACTCACTGGACATTTCTCTCGACCTATGCTCACAACATAGGTCCTCCCTCGACCTATGTTGAGCATAGGTCCTCCCTCGACCTATGCTCAACATAAGTGTTCATTGGACTTATGTTGAGCATAAGTACTCAATGGAATTATACTCAAGCCTATGTTTAGCCTAGGTCCTCAATGGACTTATGCTCAAACCTATGCTCAACATAGGTCCTCATTGGTGACTTATGGTCAGCATCAGTCGCGCGTTCACACTGCTCAACATAAGTACTCAATAGACTTATGCTCAAACCTATGCTCAACATAGGACTTATGCTCAACATGAGTGCTCATGCGTTCACAGTAGATTATGCTCAACATAAGCTTTTTCTCGACCTCATAAGACCTATGTTGAGCATAGGTCGATAGAAAACTTATAAATTAAAACTTAAAAAAATATTTAAAAAAAACAAAATTTCATTACATAGAAGATCATCTCTCTCATTTCAAGCCTGTCATATTCTATCTTTCTAGAGCATATCAATACCTTGTCCATTTCTCTAGTTTTGCTAGTTTTGTAAAGACCAATAGGGGAAACCCCTAATATGAGTATAGGAAAACACAAGAGAGACTTTGGAGCAAAACCACCCAACCAATCCTAGATCCCTCCTGGAGAATCCTCTTGGATTTAGCCCCCAAGCCATGCCATGTGAGCAAGAGGAGAAGAGCTCAACTGGTAATCTAGACCAAAGTCGTCGACGAAATAATCACTACCTCAATATATAGAGAGTAGGATCATGTGCATGAACCCATGCAATCCCCATGCAGGTCAATGATAAATAGATCACATCTCTCCATGCATTCCTTCTGGCTATATCAGTCGCATGTGCATGCATTACTCCATATGTCTCAATTAGAGTGTCTGGGTCCTCTCAAGGTCATTAGTCACCATCAGGCCTCGACGTGGAATAAAATCTAGGTGTGACCAATAATCTCGAACACTGGAGGGCCGGTCTACCATATTAGGACTATTCCATATCCTTAGCGGGATATGGCCGTAACATTCTTCCTCCCTTAAACAGGTTATGTCCTCAAAACGGGAAAAAGAAAACATGAAACTATTTCTTAAGCTTTCAAGTCTTTCCCATGATTCATTATTCTTAGTCTGATCTTTCCATCTAAATAAGTACTCAGAATGAGATGCAACAACTTTTATATTGCTTGCCTGTACTCATGAATACTAACTCAAATTCCAAAAGATACACTAAGCTATAAATCTCCAAATGGGTTGATCTTATCAAAAAAACAATTTATCACCTTCATGTAATCCCAGTTACATGAAACACTGGGTGATTTTACTTTATTTCAGAAATCAAAGCCAAGAGCTAAAGAAACTCCATTCTAATTTATTGCAAAAAATAATGCTTTTTGGTACAAATATTCTTAGAATATCCAAATATTCTAAAATACCACAATTCAGTCATCTACAATCTCTAGGAGATTCATCAAGTCTCAGACAATTATAACTCAAACCAGAGTACTGCAGTTACTCTAATGAGCTACCAGTCCCATTTCTAGCATTATATGCAAGAAATCAGCAACTATCCATAACTTAATAGATTTATTTGAGATCTATATTGGATGTATTAGCCTTGACTAAATCTCTCATTGTCTTGATCACATGACTAGGAGTGAAATGTGCTATGTACACTTGTAATCCAAAATCTTTTAAAACGAGAAATGGCGGAGGACCTATTTTTTTTAAAGCCCTTACAATTTTTTGGTAATTCACATATATTTTGAATCTTAAATTTAAAAATTAATTTATTATTTGTAAGATACTACATTTTGTAAAGATTTCAAATTTGGATTGAGTAGACACAAAATATTTTAAAAAATCTCAACTCAAATTGTCAAAAAATACAATAAGTAATTGGCTCTAATATATTATTATAAATAATAATTGTTAAATTAGGTGAATTTAAAATTTTTAAAAACTTTAATTTTTTATTTTTAAAAAAGTACAATTTAAAATATTTTGATATAATTATAAAAGCTTGCATGCAATTTAATGTTAATATTTTAGTATTTAGAAAAATGTTAAAAATTAAAAAACTAATTTTTTTTTGTAATCTAACTAATATAAATTATCAATATACGTAAATAATAAAAAAAAGCTCAAAAATTATTTTCAAGAGAATCATTTTCAAAATAAATACAATTATCTTTTAAAAGAGATAAAAATATCTATATATATAATTTTGATCAAAATTTTTACAATGCAATCAGAAATTTTCAAGTAGATCATTTGGAGAATAACTAATAGGTCTACCAATATCTGCATATGTTGGAGCCACTGCATGATTCTAATTAACTAAATTGATATCTGTTGGAGCCATCGTCTGACCTTGAGTAACTAAAGCTCTTCGAATTGGGAAGCATGCGAAGCTATTTGCATATATTAAAAAAAAGCCAAAGTACCACAAATCAAGTATGACAAGACCAATTGACATGCACGCTCTCTCTCTCTCTCTCTCTCTCTCTCTCTCTCTCTCTCTCTCTCTCTCTCTCTCTCTCTCTCTCTCTCTCTCTCTCTCTCTTTGCCTTTACCCCTTTCTCTTTCTCTCTCATTCACACTCTCACATACATAAACACAGAACAAGAGCAATACAAGATGTGAAAAAGTGGTGAAAGCTTGGAGCAACACAGCTCTCATATATAAATATGAAAGGAGGTGCCAAAAGTGGCAGCCAAGGATAACACAATAAGCAAATCCATCAATTTAGCAATATTTGAAAATTTAACTTGTCATGTCCTTCTTCATAAGCCAATGGACATGAACCAAATCTTTTTGAATTGGGACTTTGGCCAGCATCGTAGTAACAACTTTATTGAGAAAAAAAAGAACTTGCTTAAATGCAATGCCAAGTGCTAATTTTTTTGGCATTTTGGAGACACCTCTAGAGATAGAATTTCATGTCATTTCCAAAATTTATACCTTTCACCACAACTCTCATGTGGACAATTTGATGAGATTCACACAAAACATATGCAAATTGCACATGGATAGCAATGACAAGTTGTCACATATGACATGCACATCCTAGGAAAATGTGCATGTGCCATGCATGCATATGGAAACTCATCAATGGTTGTCCATGCATATAGGTTAAAAGAAAAAAAGTCACAATTAAAAAATTGCCCAAAAAAAAAAGCACAAGTAAAAAATTGCGAAAACAAATATATTGCATCTATCATTACAACGTAGAGGGTTGTGGAGGCTTTTGTTCTGATATGGTGCCGTCCTCAGGCTCACCCTCAAAGAGCCACTTTTCAAAATGAAACGCCCTTTGGGCAGGGCCTTCCACCCCACGTTACTTTGTTGCACCATTATTATAACTAGTTATTGATTCATACTTCCATCGAATGAAGTGAGGGGTCATGTGGACTAACTTGATGATTAAAGAACTCAAAATATCTCAACTTGTTTCTAAAGGTTGCTAGACCCTTTTGTGACAAATTGAAGCACCTTGAATTGCTCATATAATTTGCAAGGATACTAAAAGTGCCTTCAGAACTAGCCAAGATTGCTTGATATATGAAGCTCATTGTACAAATCATGTTGCCACGATGTCTTCCAATATGTTCTTTACCTCATGAATAAATCTCACCTCAAACTAGACATGGTAGAGTATATCATCAAAATGATCCACCCATGAGAGTATATCTTATGTTGAGAGTCCTTAGAAGATTGTGTGAGAACATGGTTATTTTGCTTTGAGAAGAGTTATTGTCCTATCGAGGAAAAACTTATAGGTTTGCTTGATTTGACTAATGTATTCGGAGTGCCACACTATCAATAAGATGCATAAAGTGCTTTGTAGGACTCTTTTTTGTTTTCTAATCAAAGTGGTAGTTGTTCTATTGTCGAAGTCTTCATGGCTTTAGAACAAATCAACATAAGATGGAGCTTGAACCCTCTTATCAAGCAAAAATTTAGCAAAGAAAGTGTGGTTGTCATGCTGTCCCCACTAGACCATGACAAATTGCCAGAAGAGAAAAATTAAGTATGCAAATGACAATAAAAAACTTGATTCAAGCTCCAATTAATGGATCGCCAAACTTGCCCTCACACCTTGTTCCTTCAATGCTTTAAAACTCCTATATAATTATTAGTCATTTACTTATTTGGGAAAATTTAGATCTATACATAATAAGTGACCATTCATCGTGGTATACCTATCACAATGTTTTAAATGATATTAATGCTTTTACTAAATTATATAATAAATTAGTATGATTAGTATAGAGCTAAGGTAGGGGACCCCGGGGGTGGACGTGTGTCCAGGTGCGGGCGTCCGTGCCTGGGTGCGTTTGGGGGTGGGCGCGTCTGGGGTGGGCGCACATTTAAAAAAAAAAATAGTGTATTTTTTATTTTTGAAAAAAATGGATGCGCCCGACCCGCGCCCGAGGGTCAGATGCGGACGCGCCACAGGACGCGGACACAAAAATGACCAAAAGCCCCCGGACTCGCATGTCTAGTACTACAGAGTATACTAGTTGTGCATAAGCATAAAATGCTTCTTGGTTTCCAAGGGGAGGCTCGAACCTAAGACCAAAGAAACTTTGGATGTCAAGCTAACCAACTAAGCCAACCCCGTTGGTTATAAGCATAAAATGATATGATGTCCAATCTAATCATTTACAAGAGTGAACACTATATTCAATATAGTAGTAATTGCATGACAAAACATGGGTAATAATAAATATGATGTATATATATTGATCAAGCTTGGCATTTGCAAGCTACAATGCACGTCAAAGGCTAGTTTGCCTTTCAAAGAAAGTAAAAAACATGTCAAAATAAATGGCAAATTTAAAAATTGCCCTTCCATTTAAAAGGTAACTTCAAAAAGTCAAATGTCATGCCTAGTTAGAAATTTTTAAAATTTTATTGTAAAATATAGCATGAATATATCTATATAAGTGGTTGAAAGGTTCATACTTATTTTATTATTTTTTTTGAAAGGTACTGAAAGGTAAGAGAAAAAAAAAGCCCTTTAGGGTGAAAGGTAAGGGTCACGTCAAATTTCAAGCCTCATATTGATGCCATTAAAAATAATACTTTATGATGTAATATCTCATCCATTCCTTTGATTAATTATACTATGCTATTGATATTATATTTTTAATGTGTCTTAAATTGGTATTATAAAATATAGTATCATTATAATTGATGTCATAAATATCCTTAGATCTACCTACAATGCACTACATTCATATTATGCTCTACAATCATGGTACTAAATATATTATTAAGAATAAGATAAAAGCTAGTAACATATTAATTAGATAGCTCAATCCATTGTAGAGTTAGGGGCTCTTTCCATGCTCACCCCCCCCCCCCCCCCCCTCACCCGACGCTAAGTCATGTTCTGTCATGTTTGTACTTGATAGAACAAGTGAACCGTTCTCTTCAACAACTTGTGATGTTGGAAAATGTCACCATGCTTGGGTGAGGGCATGAGCATGGATAGTCGCTCTTATCCAGTGGTATACTTTTAGATTCACAAATTGATTTTCACTCAAATTATTTGAATAGATCGTGTAGGAGGATAATACCTAAGAAAGTCTATATTCACTTCATTGAAATGTGACATGCACACCCACCTTTCAAGTCTACCTTTCGATCTGAAAATGAAAGAATGAATGGCCTTTCTAACATAATCTTGCTATGGCCTAGGTATCTTTTATGAGGAGGTGGGCTACGGCCTGTTAGCAAGATGAGCCGCAAGGTGGCGAATCTAGATGCAAGTCTGTATCCCACCGTTGGATGAACGATACCTGACGTAGCAGGAGAGAGATAAACGATCAAGATCTAAATCTGTTTGTAGCCTGTGCTATGGCTCGTAATCTGCGTGTTCTCAACCAATGACATAATGCCACATGTCTGCTATCATTGCTCACGAATGCTACATACCACAAGGCAAATGTTGATATATAATGAAATTTGACTTTTAGAATTTACCATCCACATTAAAGGGTATATTTTCAAGTTTGCCTTTCAACTTTTAGTTGAAAATAGAGAAAATTATTTGTGCTTGTTATTTGAAGGGCAAATAATTCTTTGACATCATGCAAATGTCAAGCTTTAATCACATCCCACATGATACTCGTGCATAGTGATATAGAAATCACGAGTGTCTTGTGCACCATCCAACGCTCACTATTACACTCTACCAACTCGCTGTCTCAACATATACGAGATCCAACGCTTCTCAGCTCCACACTACATGCTTCAATATCCCCAATGCTAAACTCACTCTCTTAGTAGCAGATTGCACTGCAGTGTTATAAATCTGAGAAAACTGTTTCAGGGTACACCCAAGTAAGAACGACAGGGAAGGAGATGGAAGAATCGAAAAGAGTGTTCATCAACTCCGTACAAACTGTCATTCCTGCAGAGCCTACGCCGAGGCCTCGCACTCATTTTTTGTCCAACCTCGATCTTATTTACTCTGATGTCATATACGATCCTAATGTCTACTATTTTAAACCATTCGGTAACGTCAAGGATTCATGTGATTTGATTCTGGGGCTGAAGGATTCTCTGGCGAAGGTGCTTGTGCACTACCCTGTGTTGGCTGGGAGAGCAAAAGCTGGCGAAGATGGGAGGCTCTACGTTGATTGCAACGATGAGGGGATTTTGCTGGTAGAAGCTACAGCTGATGCAAGATTTGATGAGTGGAAAGATCTCAAGGATTGTCCCATCGAGCCAGATTTGAACTTGGGAGACGTCACTATCGAGGACTACAGCACGGCCCCATTGTTAAGAATACAGGTATTCAGCAGTATTTGTTGTTAGTACGCTAAGCGCAGTGATGTTAGGAGATGGCGTGCATTGCTTTAAGTGTTGCTATATATTTGTAACTGTTACTGCAGGTTACAATGTTCCGTTGTGGTGGAGTTGCTATCGGCTATGGCTGGTCGCACGTCTGCACAGATGGCTGGTCGGCAACCGAATTCATGAAAAGCTGGTCCGAAGTCCACCGTGGTCTAGCCATCACCATAAATCCCACCTTTGACACTCACCTGCTCAAAGCTCGAAGCCCACCATCTGTTCAGCGGCCTGTGAAAGACTACGTTTTCACTCAAAAGATCTCAGATGCAATCTCCGTCGTCGAAGTGCCCTCCATTGCAACAAAGTTGGCAGCAAAAACGTTTTACTTCTCAGTATCTGCGGTCAATGCTATGGTGCAAGAAGTACAGAATGGCCCCTGGGGCTACGATCGCCCCACAAGTTTTGAGGCTCTTGCGGCGCTCTGCTGGAAAGCAATGACTGAAGCTCGAGATTTGCCCGACGACACCATCACTACTTATTCTTATCCCATTAACGTCCGAGGTAGATGGGATCCTCCTACACCACCAGGACTACTTGGTAATGGTGCACATTTATCTTGCCTGGGAGTCAAATCAGGCGACATCAAGCACAACCATCTCTCGTATGCAGCTAAGCTAATCCGAGATGACAAAGAATCTTCAGACTTGGAATATTTGCGTTCTGTAGTTGATCTCCTGGAGATAGAAATAAACGAGGGCAGATCCATTGGCTTTAATTCCGACTTCTACGCTGGCACAGATGTGCAAGGCACTAATTTTGCAAGCTTTCCTGTATACGAAGTTGATTTTGGATTCGGAAAACCGCTGCACTTTTCATTCACGCTCGATCCATTGTTTGGCAATGGTATTGCAGTCATTCTGCCCACACCCGATGGTGGGCGCAGCCGATACGTCTCTGTGTCCATGGCGGAAGAACATATGAAAAAACTTTCTAAGAACGGGTTGTTCACAAGCTTTTTGGGTGAAGACGACATACAGGAAGCTCGTCTTCTTTGACTGTACAGCTCACTCTCGAGTAGTCCTTGCAAAGCTGTCGGTAATTGGCTCGTTCACATTGAGAGAGAGAGAGAGAGAGAGAGAGAGAGAGAGAGATTCTGATCTATCTCACTTGAAGGCTTTTTTTTTTAAGAAATTGGCGAGTACATTTTAGGTATCATTAAATTATACTCCTACAATAGCATGCATATAATGACCACTTGAATTTTTGGCTTTCCAAGCAGGCCCGGGCCCTAGTAATCACATGCAAGACATTGACCTACTTGGAATTTGGTTTAATTCAAATATATTTGATTTTGTTTTTTAGTTCTTTTGGCATTTTTAAAATTTATATGCATGACATGTGGTGGATCTTTAGATTAGATTTATTTTTTTTAAAGTTAACAACAAAGAGCTTTTTGTCCCGAAAGGACGCGTTCCCTCAAAACGTCGCCTCTTCATCGTCTCTATGTAATGGGTAATTAGTTACATCTCTCTCTCGTTCTCTCTCTCCGCTATGCTATCCTTCTCAATTTTGTCCGCTGTTACATGAATTCTCTGAAACGTAATACTCCACACTCCCAACACAACAATGCTCGAAAAACAGTTTCAAGCCAACCTTATCAAAAAACCACAAGAATTTAATGAAGTTGATCATTCAACAACTTCCCACTTCATGACCATAGATGCACAACCTTTTTGAAACGCGTTTTAGAATCGTGGTTCAGAAACGCGTTTCTAAAAATTTCAAAAAAATTTCAGACATTTTTTTTTGGCAATATGGGTATCAGATGAGAGCTCTAATTAAGAGCATCATTACTGTGTAGTTTGCTGACTGTTTCGGGTGCAGGATGGTCTAGTTCAGGTGCATTAATCCATGTTGGGTTCTGTCAAGGATAAAAATTCAAATTTAACCTCTAGCCTGTTTGTTACGATCACAGATGGTCCCAGTAAGTGTGTTTTCGCTCAGGGAGTTGGAAGGCCAAATCATGAAGAGGCCTTACCGTTTAGGCCGGCGTCTTCCGTCAGCCCCCGGACCCTACCGTTGGGGGGCGTTGCCCCCCAAACCCCCCATCGGGGGTCTACCGCCCCCCGAACCCCTTGAGCAGCTATTGAAAACTAGAGCAAATAACAACCAAATAGCTATTGAAAATAAAATCTGTTTGTGCCCCATCTACTGCACTTTTGAGAGGCAAAACGCTAGTTAGACCATTGATCTCCTAAAGCCATAAGCTATTTTTCCAAAAATAAAAAGAAAACCGGTACAATTCTAGTTTGAGAAACGCGTCTCCTCAGAAACGCGTTTCTGTGCATCTATGTTCATGACAGCTGAAAATGAGACTTTAATTCTTGTTATGATATATTAATTGATGCATGATAACAAAGCATAGTCCAAGGTGGAGTGAGCAAGACTAACTTTAAGTTCATTAGGTGGCCCCACCCAATACATGCTAGCAAAAGAGTTTCTCATTCATTTGTTTTCACTTCCTTTCTTGATGCTAGTGTCATCTAGTTTCTTCTTAATTCAGCAAGGACTTGTGTATAGGCAGCATCCAAAAAATCTAAAAAATAAACACAATCATGCACAACTACAAAGCTCTGTGTTTATCCACGCAGAGTATCCACGCGAGACCCAACACTTAGTCGATTTTTCAAAATTTTCTTTGCGTGGAACATCCATGCGTGGATTATCCACACCAAAAAAGTTTTGAACACGCCTCCGGCCAGTCCACCGGTGTTTTTTTGACACGGCACCGAAAGATTTATGCGCGTGGATTATCCACGCGCATAAATTTATGCGTGCGGATAATCCACGCAAAATTGAATTTTGAAAATTCTGGCAACTGTTTGGGAGGGAAATAATTGGCGGTGCCGGAAAGTAGTTTTGGCGTGGATAATCCACGCGTGGATTATCAACGCAAATTTCAGTTTGTTCACCGGACCAGATTGGAAGTTAAAGATATCCACGCGTGGATATCTTTTGCGTGGATTATCCACGCAATTTTTTTTTTGTTTTTTGCATGTTGATAATGACATGAAATTAGTTAAATAAATATATTTCTAAAGTGCATTATATTATGATTAGGCTATATTTTTTTTTTCTAAAGTGAATTATATTATGATGAGGTTTTTTTTTTTTTTTGCATGTTCATAATGAAATGGATTTAGTTAAATAAATATTTTTCTAAAGTGAATTATATCATGGTGTTCCTAGATGATTGGGATTTTTGATGAGGGCGGCCACCTACTTTTATAAGACAGTTGACTCGAGCTACCAAGAGGGTAATTATGCATGATCTAAGGCTTTGATAGCCAGGGGTTTAGGGTCTACCCTAATGGCACTCTACTTAATCTCATATCCGAGATCATTTGATATGGATTGAGAGCTTATTTTGTACATACTTCGAGTGATTATCAAGAAATGGTGATTTTGGCAAGTTTGCTCTTTAATGAGGAATTGATGAATGATGAATGTGATATTTTTTGTGTCTAATGAATAGATCTAAATCTGAACGAAGTATTATACTTTCCACATGTGTGACAGGATGTGAAGATCAATTATTTTCTAGTTTTATTGTGGTGTTCAAAAGCTCTTGCCAATTAGATGCAAAATAGGTTGAATTGTGTGCTAGTTTTCTATCTATTAGATATAAGTGAAACCTTTGATGCTTTTTCAAGGTTTTAGTTTCCAAATGAGGTTCATAACCTTTGATTTTAACATGGTATCAGAGCCCAAATGCAACCATCCAGGCTCAAATACAAGGAAGAGAGAAGCAATTACAAGTTGATGATTGTTTAATTTTTATTGTCCTTATTACTACCTTAAGTGTGATGATGTTCCTTCAAGTGTGAATGAAACTGTAACAACAAAAGAGTAATTTGATGTAATGATAAGTGAGGTGAGTATATGATGCATTGTTTGAGATAGTTGTAAAATTATTGATCCTCCATCAAAGATACAAAATGTTACTGTTTGCAAATGGGTCTTTAAGATCAAGCTTAATCAAGATGGTAGTGTGAACAATTATAAAAAAAGACTAGTTGCCAAGGGATATGCTCAATTCAAGGGGATTGACTATGATGAAACACTTGATTTTGTCATAGTTTGTGGTGGTGATTTCATTAACTCAAATGCTTTTAGTGATTTACTGCCTTGCAACATTTGTTAAAAATGAGAATTTTCTTGGAACATGAAACCGTACATCTATCTTCACCGACATTATCTCAAAAAAAATGGGATTGAAGTCAAACTATGTCTATTCTTTTCACTTACTTGACCATAAATGAGACTCTATTTTGGCTAAATAACAATCATTTGAAAGCATTGCAAGAATCAATTTCATTCAAAATTGCAATAATCAATTTTTATTCAGAATTACAAGAATCAATTTCATGAGCGACAACATCTTGCAATTCATCTCCTCTTAGATGATTTTCATCATCACTCTCACTTTCAAAAATTATTTCATCATCTTGACTATTAGAATTTCTATTCTCAACATCTATGGAAGTGGGTGCTTCAAGTATGGTTTGACGATTTATTACATCTCTAGGTAGCTCAATCTCATAGTTAAAATGAAGGTTTTCCATTTTATTCTCAACATTTGCACCCTCAAATACTCGTCGTGAACGTGGTTCAACTTGAGCTACAAACCACCATATCTTGTTTAGTCAATCAAGTTGAAAAAACACCTGCAAAAATCACTATTTTAGAACACATCGAAAACTCAAATACTGAAGTCACTTGCAATAAAATGAAAAACATCATAGCATAGCATGTGCACCTGCTCTCAGTGACAAGGCAACACCAATGTGTCAAAGAACTCCTGCTCAATGTTTTTGATGAATCAATCGCAAAAAATTTACTTGGATCTGATTTTACGGTTGCATTTGGCCCGCTACAAACTACCTTGAACCATTTCACATCCATTTCAATAGTCTGTACATGACAAAAGAAGTCATTGTAAAAAAAATATCACTCGATGTCCAAATTGTAAATTTTGTTTCAAAGCAAAAATGACAAGTAGATGAAAAACAACTTACTCAAATAATGATGTGAGGCTTTGGTCACTCCATCTGTATTTGGCTTGAAGATTCAATGGAAGTAGAGAAGTCGCCAAACAAGATGTCTTTGCTCCAAGATACAATGCGGTCTTTGATTCTTCTCGCAATTTCTTTTCTTCTTTAGACAAAAGTGCCTCCTCATCTTGTTCATTGTGTCTAGCTGCAATATTGTTCTCGTACATATCATCCAACATGTCTCCCATGACTTCAAATTCATCATTCATTGGAAGCTCATTTTCATCGTTGAAACTTGTTTGCGAAGAAGTAGATCTAGATCAGCTAGATTCAGATGCATTAGTCTCTTGATTAATACGCTCATCAATTTCCATCATCTCTTTTAAGCCTCGACGTAGACGACGAGGTAATTGCATTATATGTCGACCGTTGTATTGCATTTGTCATCTATGTCGACCATTACGAGGATAGTCTCCAACACTAATGAGGATCAAGAATCCTATATATCAAAATAACAAGAAGTAGGTTGAAACAATACTTGATAGATCTAAATGTTGCATATGAATATAAATTACTTCTTAGTTTAGAAATTATGAACATACCAATGTATCTACTAGACAGATTTGTCTTTTCAACTTGTTAACATTCAATGAACTCAAAGACGAATAATGCTCCTAACATTTAATCTAGGCAAATGACGAATAATGCTCCTAACATTTGACATATTTAATGACACAAACCAAATACAATCAAGATGCATGGATTATACATCTCTACATATCAACAAAATTTAAATCTTCACATTTGACTTATCATCTTTTGCAAACATTTGGGTAGAGGACGGTTGAAACTATATTTGATGAACAATTCCTCCCCAAACCTGATAGATCTAGTGGCACAGACTATTACATAAGTGCCCTTTACATTCCTAGTAAAATATTCTTCTTTTCCATTGGTGCGTTCTTCAAAATCACAATTCGTCAATAGAGGGTGGCCAATGAAACTATTTATATATGCAGCAATGTTTCCATGCACATCTGGACGTCCATCAATGTATGTACGATTTGCCCTTGAGATGTTGCCTCCTTGCATGCGTTGCTCCTCTAAAGAACAAGCATTTGACTTCAAGCCATATACTTGCATCCTCCATTGGTGACGACACAAAGCATGCCAATCACCCCAATTGTATTGAGGTCCTGCATATGGCATCAATGTCACAACACTATTTAAAGGGACCTCAATACTACTCAATACAAAAAGGCCCAAACCAACCTCAGGAAAGTGTTCACTAGGCTTGATTATGTACATTCGACCCCAATACATGAATGGTGTTCCATCTAATGGTAATGGTGATTGGAGTGGCCAACACGAATATCTACTTCTAATAAAAGTTTTTACTAATGGTTGCAAGCTAGCTGGAAGAGGAAGGTCAGACAAAGAACCTAGAATGTCTTTTGACACATCAGCAATGCGTAGTAATTTGCAATTATCTTTCAAACTAGTCATAATACATCCAAGACGTGTTCTCTTTTTTAAAGGGGTGGTCATGTTTGTGGAATCCACGTGGAGTATCGTGGAGGACTCATGTGCAACATCTAGGATAGGTGTGGTTGGGTAATAAAATGTTGGTGGATATAAAATCAAATGTAAAAATAGATATAGCTTCAGATACAGACTGATTCACGATGTCGAATGCAAACTAGATGCAAGTTGTCGGATGTGAAACAGGTAAGGTAGGAAAAACAAAGGCAAGGTAGGGTATGAAAGTTGGTGGGATGTAAATGAAATTAAAAGATAAAAGATGTAAAAGGTGGTATTAGGCTGGCAAAAAAACTAAAATGAAACTGAAAATTGGTGAAGTGGGTGGTAAAAGTGTAACTGCACAAAACTTAGATTGAAAAAAAGTTGGAACTTTTTAGAAAAAAGTGAAAACTTGAAGGTGTGTGTTGTGGCAATAGATGAAAATGAAATGGCTACGGAGCATGGAACATGTGGTAGAACGATCGATGGCGGTCAGTTTGCAGAAAAGGGTGCCTAAATCGGATCACAGAATGCAAAGATTGTCAAAATTCTCCAATCGGACATGAACGCTCTCAGAAACTATGAAGTGAAAAATGACCTGGGCGGTCAACGTATTTATATAGAATATTTTTTTGATCAGGTGTCAAATGCAAAATCGTCGGGATGCAATGGGTCGTGGATGCAAATTTGTCGGTTCTAATCGTCAGTTGGGTCATCGGATGCAAATTCATCAGATCTATGCATCCGTTGCAAAACGTCGAATCAGATCATCATATACAAATCTTCGGCTGCAAGCATGTCCGATGGGAATGCATCGGATGTACAGTTAGGAGTATTTGTCAGACATACTATCAGATAGAATCAGTTATGGCATCGGATGTAGGTTGTCGGATGCATCATCGGATGCACTATTGGATGCAGTGTTGAATGCACTGTTGGATGTAGTTTTGGACCTACTGTCGGTTGTACTTTCGGATGTAAAAGCTGAATTTTTTTCTTTTTTGGATTTTTGGATAGTGTAAAATCTACGGTCTTCTGGAAAGACTTGGATAGATATACATAGAAAAACAATGTTGAAAAAAGAGTAAATCTGATGATAATATATAGAATGATGGATCAGGGGAAAAAATGGAAGGTTAAAAACCCAAAATTAGATTTTACATATGACTTATTGTAAAAGTATCCTCATAGTACCTCTATAGTCAGCTACCATGACCTCTATAGTCAGCTACCATGAACCATTGTATCTAGGGATATGCCTTCTAATATTTCTAACTGCACTACACCATTTGTAAAGATTTTCTTGACAACGTAAGGACCTTGGCTACGGAATTTCAATTTCCCACGATGGACTTTTGAGGATGTACAAAGTAAAACTTTATCACCATCATGAATGTCCTTAGTTCTGACATGACGATCATGCCAAGCCTTTTGTCGTCTCTTATGAACTAACTGTGCATGATAGGATATGAGTCGTGTTTCACACAGTTTTGTCAACGTAAAGAGTCTATTCTGAACTTGGTGTTGATAAGCACTATCGTCACACAAGTCAGTGGCATATGCTAAAGCCACGTAGGGAAAGAATTAAAAATTCTACCAGCATAACAGCCTCTTGGCCATACACCAGCTCAAATGGTGTTTTTCATCCCATGGCTCGCTTCAGCGTTGTTCGATATGGCCAGATAGCAGAAAATAATTTCGTTTCCCAGCCTGATCAACTTGTCTCTGTGAATTTTCAGATTTTAGGACAATGATTGATTGTACTAATCAATCCACAAGAGTTATTGATTGCCAAATCAAAGGATTCATCAAGTTCTATTGACTAGATCTTGATCTAGATGCAAATCTCTAACTAGAGATCAATAGATGTAATACCAAAAAACATCAAGGGTGGCCTCACACGAGTGGAAAATAGTCACTTTACGGACTGTGACCAGAGAACAAAGTACTAAACTCATATGATAGCTTGCAAGCAGATCAAGTACATGAACGACCTTTATACTGGTCCAGCAGGTCTTCACACATGTGGGGAGTGCCACATCATGTAGATCCACCAATAGGAGCAAGATATGCTCATAGATCAAAGTTGACTTATTCTACTAGCTAGAATCCATATGCTAGTCTCCACAAAAAGTGGGAATCTTTCCTATAAAATGGGATCTAGGAGAATATATACATCTTATCTAGTACATCTAGATCTACATGTGTGAACAACATCTTGACATGTGGGAGCATTTACTCATTCACATGGAAGTGCAAGCTAATTACAAGGAGATTGACCAAAATGACTTTTCTAAGATTCTAGTGAAAAGTCAAGTTCACACTTGTGTAGATTGATCTTAAATGAATCTAACTTTATACAAGTACTTTTTCGACTTCCTTTCACATGTGGGAATAGTCTCCACGCGTGTGAGATCTCAATATGAATCTAGATCTCAAGATGAACCATATTACATCAAGTTAGAAGTGACAATTTCAACAGTTTCTACTATCTTGGTTAAAACCTTGCAAATTGTTTTGTTCGTAGATTCAGCTAGTCCATTGCATCTAGGATAGTACGGGGTACTCTTTCGGTGTATAACGAAGTAATGCCTTAGTAAACTATTGATACTTCATTAAGGAAATGAGAACCATGATCACTTACAAATTCTATTGGACAGCCAAATCGAGTGATAATCTTTTCATAGAGGAAGCATGCTATGGATTTTGGTTGAGGCGTAGATATTATGCAAAGAGGAGATTTATAGGTAGAGGTGGTCTGACATGTTGTGTTAGGACCAAGGAAGCGCATAATCACCCGTCATATAGCACTCCAGAGGCAGAGTCTAGATTAGCTAGAGCTAGATGACTAGGGCATAGATTTAAGGCAAAGAAGACAACTCTAGATAGGGTTGGTAGGTTATTTGAGGTAGGCAGATCGCTCTTGACTTCATCCCTTCATGATTTGGGATGGATGGAGTTTGTATGTGGTTGTTGTTCGACCTTGCGATGGAAAGTAGAAAGGAATAGTTGTTTATGTTGCATGACATGCAAGGTGCATTTGCCTTTGATGCCATCGCCGCCTTCTGAGCTACTTCGGTTGAACACGTCCTCCGATGGCTCGGGAGCTCATTTTAGGAAGAATATTCGAAGTTACAATAACTCATCGGCATTCGCATCTCTTGAGATAAATCTAGATAGATCCACCTCCAACTTCGTAGGCGGCACGTACACGTTTTGAGTATTTGGACGGTTGTACCATCGCATTGGTGGTTTGTTGCCATCAGATAGGCCTTCCTTTTCACATATTTACTTCATGGATGGTGATGATTTGCAGATGGGTCAGAGATCATCTCTGAACTCCGAGCTTAGGCGTGATGTTCTCTCTGTCTTGCAGAGCATGATGATGGATGTGAGTCCATTTTCGCAACGTTTTAAGAACGTTGTGTGAATCATGAGGGAGAACGTCACAAAGGATATTCGTCTCCGCATAGTATCAGGTTGTTCACATAGTAGGGTGAGCAGAAGTTCAATGCTCCCACAAGCAATGAAATTGCGGTGCTTATGTCTTTCGACGAGACCCCGAGTGACAAAATATGTGACATCATACTGCATTCCATTCAGGATGGTTTGCAGTTTATCACACAACATGATTCATCATATGATGCATTACATTTTGTACTGTTATTTCCATTTGGTATCCATGGGTGGTATCCAGAGGTCCCACATGTGCACCTCAGAGATGATGCACGTGCCGATGATGATTTCTATAACGGTGCACTTTCTGATGCTTTTTAAGAGCATTTAGAGGGTAGTCACAAAGTTGTTACTATTTGAAAGTTTTACTGCTATCATTTGTAGGTTCGTGCAGAGCATGTTTCACCGATCCATTTGGGTGGAAGGCTGCTGCAAGAGTACTCGTGTGACATGATGGCAAAGATGGTGCAAAATAGCATGAACTTCTAATACAATAATCAGCATAGTTTTTGTAGTAGTATTGTTGATGTCGTGGGAGCTCATTCCTCTAGCGACATAGGAATGCGAGTAGTGCTTCCATCTTCATATATCTGTTCACTGCGTCATATGCATCAGCAATATCATGATGCTATGGCCGTCCTTAGGGAGTTGGGTTCTCCCGATTTGTTTATCATGATGACGACGAACCCAAATTGGTTGGAGGTGAGGAGAGAGTTGCGATTCCAACAGAAAGCTGCAGATAGGCCTGATTTGGTATCCAGGGTTTTTTGCATGAAGCTTCAGCATTTGATCGACCTACTAAAAAATGATGGTATTGGACGCATTATAGGGAGGCTGCATGTCATGGAATTCCAAAAGAGAGGATTGTCTCATGCCCACCTATTGATTATATTGGAGGAGCAAAGCAAACCCATCACCATTGGGGATTACAATCGTATTGTTGTGTAGAGATTCCTATGAAGGAGGAAGATCCGGAGTTGTATGAGATAGTGACGAGATCTATGATGCACGGTCCATGCAGAACATCTTTTCCAAATGCCCAGTGCATGAAGGATGGAAAATGCTCGAAGAACTACCAAAGAAATTTCATTGATTAAACGTCGGTGGTGAAGGGGTATGTTTCATATAGGCAGAGAGAGAACGGAGTGACGGTGCGTTCACATGTAGTAGATTCAGATAATAGGTGGGTTGTACCGTACAACAGGTGGCTGACACTGCATTTTTAGTGCCACTTGAACATGGAGGTATGTGTACATAGTACATGTGCAAGGGACCTGATATGATTACGACGGGGGCTGTAGATGAGCTAGACTGAATGGCTTGAGAGATGACTATGATAATCTTGTTCAGTGTTTTGCTATTAAGGAGGAGTTGCCTAATCTAGAAACTCTCCAAGGAATTCTTTTTTTTGAAGAATCTAGAAAAAGCTATAAACTCTCCAAGATGAACAAACTCGAGCATGGTGGAAGTGACAAAGCCCTCTTTGTCAAAGGCAAGCAGAAAGGAAAGAGTAAGAACCAGTTCTCTCAAGCATCCAACAAAGACAAAGCCAAAGATCAAGACAAAGATGGTGAAGAGGATGATACATCTCATCCTTCTAACTCAAAAACCAAGAAGAAGAAAGTGAAGTGTGTCTTCTGTGGCAAGAAGGGGCACTATGCCTCTAATTGCTTTAAGAATAAAAACCAACTCAAGCAAGCTAATCTCTCTAAAGAGATTGAAGAAGATTCTAATGCAAGTGATGGATAAAGAACCCCTCCTCCAGTTTTTCTTCATCACCTTTCAAGAAAGATGGAGCTTGGTACATAGACAGTGGAGCTTCTTCACATATGTGCTGTTCAAAAGAGTCATTTGACTCAATCTTACCTTTCAAAGGACTCAAAAGATCTATTTACACAGCTAATGATCATGAGTGCCCAATAGAAGGAATTGGCAACATTCCATTGAAACTTGCTTCTTCAAAAGTTCTTGCACTTTCTAATGCTCTTTTCATTCCAAAGCTTACAAAGAACTTAATTAGTGTGGGAAAGTTGCTTGATAATGGTTGTGATGTAAAGTTCAACTCCAATACTTGTTGTATCAAGAGAAATGGTAAGATCCTTGCTGATGGATCTAGATGTAGTGGAATTTTTAAGTTGAATTCTTATGAGAATGCAAACCTTTGTGAAGTTGCTTTGTTATCTAAGGAGGAGCTGTGGCATAGAAGGTTGGGTCATCCTAACTTCTATGTCTTCTATGGTTAAGAAGGTGAAGGCTATTGGTCTTCCAAAATCTCTTTCTAAAGATTTCAAGCCCTGTGAGGCTTGTGCCATTGCAAAGTCACACAGAAAGCCATATCAGAAGTCTTTTATAAAGACTACTCATCCTTTGGAGCTTATACACTCAAATGTACATTTTTCCTCTTCTAAAAGTATTGGTGGTGTAACATGTTTTATCACCTTTACTGATGACTTTACTAGATATACCTGGATGTATCTACTTTCTTCAAAGGCTATGTTTTTTGATCACTTCCTAATTTTCAAAGCTTATGTTGAGAAATAGTTTTCTTTTAAAGTTAAAGCTTTAAGATGTGATGGAGGAGGTGAATACATCTCCAACAAGTTTCATGAATACTGTGAAGGTGAAGGAATAAAGAGAGAGTTTTCTTGTGCTTATTCTCCATCTCAAAATGGAGTAGTTGAGAGGAAAAACAGATCTTTATGTGAATGTGCTAAAGCAATTCGAGTAGCAGCTTCTTTGCCTATTGATTATTGGGGTGAAGCTATAAATTGTGCAAACTATTTGGGCAATAGATTACCTCATAATGCACTTGCTGGAAAATCACCTTTTGAAGTCTTGTTTAAGAAGAAACCTAAGGTAGATCACCTTAGAGTTTTTGGTTGTGCTTGCTTTGTTCATGTGCCCTTGGAAACGAGGAAAAGAGATTATCCTAATTCTATTAAAGGGATCATGGTTGGATATGCATCCAAGAAGAAAGCTTACAGAATATATGTTCCAGCTACAATTGAGAGTAGAGATGTTATATTCCATGAAGATCAAAAATACATTCTTGAGGAGGCCGAGTTCAAAGATTCACACAAAGATACTCCAATCATCACCCTTGAAGATTATCGTGGAGAGATGGGGCCGAGAATTGAGGAGGAGTGACCTTGAATCTTTTCACCAAGGAGATCTCAAAGAGAAAGATCCGAGCCTAGAAGGCTTACCTATGAAGATAGAGGCAAGCAAGTGGAAATCAGCTCCACTAATTGTGCTTATTTTATTTCTCATTAGGAGCCGAAGGATGTATACGATGCACTCAACTCGAAGGAATAGTACCTTGCCATGAAGGAGGAATATGATGCTTTGATGGCCAATAAGACATGGGAGCTTGTGGATCTTCCATCCAACAAGCATACCATTGGTTGCAAGTGGGTTTTTTGAGTCAAGTATAATCAAGATGGCACAATCAACAAGTACAAGGCTAGGCTTTGTGCTAAAGGTTTTGCTCAAGTTTATGGACTTGATTATGAGGAGACCTTTGCCCTAGTTGCAAAGATGATATCAATTAGAATCATAATTTCTCTTGCTTGTTTTTTTAATTGGCAACTTCTTCAACTAGATGTCTCTAATGCATTTCTAAATGGGTACCTAGAAGAAGAGATTTATATGGATCAGCCTATTGGGTTCATCCATGACAAAGAAAAAGTTTTCTTGCTCTTCAAAAGTTTATATGGATTGAAGCAAGCTCCAAGGTCATGGTATTATCGACTTAACACCTTTCTTGAGTCACTAGGATTTAATCTTAGTAACTATGATCCTTCCTTATATGTCAAGTTTTTTGATAAAGATATTGTCATTCTTCTTATTTATGTTGATGATATCACTCTGACAGGAAGTAGTATCAAGTTAGTTGAGGAAACCAAGATTGCACTTGGAAAAGAGTTCAAGCTGCAAGATCTTGGAAAAATTCACTATATGCTAGAATTAGAGATTGACTTTCTTAAAGATAAAGCTTTTGTATGTCAATCCAAGTATGCTCTTTCAATGTCAAAGAAGCTCAATATGTTGAATTGTAAGAGTATAGAAACACCTATGGAGCAAAATGTAAAGGATTCTAACAAAGGTGATGAAAGATCCTTCGTGGACATCACACTTTTTAGAAGTCTTATAGGCTCCTTAATTTGGCACACAATAACTAGACTTGACATAAGCTTTAGTGTTCATAAGTTGATCTAGCCTATGCAAAATCCTACTATCTATCATTGGAAAATGGCCAAGAGAGTGCTTAGATATATATCTTCAACTTTTGATTTTGGTTTATTGTATAAAAGTGAAGATCTTTCTATTATTGGTTATTCTGACTCGAATTTTGCAAGTGATAGAGCAGATCGAAAATCTACAAGTGCTTATGTTATATATTTTGGAGGAAACTTGATATCTTGGCTTTCCAAAAAGCAAGATACTGTATCACTCTCATCATGTGAAGCTGAGTACAAGGCACTCACTACAACAACAAAGGAAGTGCTTTGGATTAAGAGGTTACTAGTGGAACTAAAGATAATCTTGGAAGAGGATCTACCTACGCTCATGTGTGACAACATTTCAGCCCAAGCCCTTGCCAACAACCCGATATTCCATGCAAGGAGCAAGCATATCGAAGTTGCATGTCACTTCGTGAGAGAGAAGCTCATTGGAGGGGAAATCAATTTGGAGCACATCGACACATCATCTTGTATAGCCGATATGCTCACCAAACCTTCAAGCAAAAGTTCCTTCATCAAGCATAGAGCCAATCTTGGAGTTATACCAAGATCCATGTTCAAATCAATATAGATTATTTTTAGGAGTGTTAAAATTGGAAAAACAAATCATATTGATTTCTTGGCTTGCTACAAATGTTGTACCATGCAAGTATGTAGCTCATAAATGCAAAATGCCAAGTTTGGCCTACATAGAACTCGAGCTACATGGTTATGTAATGTCTAGATTGAAGAATATAACTTGCATATAGTTTGTAGACATAGAATTGGCAAAGTCATGCTTGTAGAAACTCGTGGCAATTCACATGCATTAATTGTAAGTGATCCATAGTGACATGCAAGGCATGCACAAAGTGTAATGGACACATGCATGATGATTTGTACTTTGTTAGTTAGAACTAGCACACTTGTAAAAAGTTGGTAGAATTTCATGCATGGCAAGTGACAAATGTCACATAGACTCTAGATGTCACTTTAGTAGTCATTTTGGAATGGATAGATGTGGTTCTACCTCGAGCTACCTCAAACTCCATAAATATGTGTAGCTCTCCTCACAATCAATGATGAAGAACCAAAGTTTTGTAGCTACCTCATGCCATTTTGGATCTAAACTATTTTGCTTGTTATCTCTCTAGCTTTCTCTCTCTAACTCGTGTTGAAGCTAATGCTAATACACTGAAATCTTGTACTTTTGTTCATTCTTTGATTCATTGCTATCATATTCAGATGCTTAGCATGCTAGATTGTGGTTAAGCCATTTCTTTTGAACTAGATCTTGCTAAACAATCTAGAATCAGGTTATTGTGCTAATCACAAAGCTTAATCAAGATCAGTCATACTTGTGGACATTCCCCACATGTGTGAATTCTGGAAATTTTGTCATCATCGACTAGTGAATTGACATGCCAATCACCCGCTCAATCGCATACAAGTCATACTGTCGTTGGGGCCTCAACGGGGAGGCCCCGGACCCCACTCGCCCGACACCATAGTTACCATTGTTTCTTCACATCAGTTACCCTCTGCGCCGTCACTATGTTCATCTTTTTTCTATCTCCATTATGTATAACCTTCATCTTGTTCATCTGTAATATCCATTTGTAAAATCCATCTGTTTGTAAATTCCATCTGTTATATCCATTTGTTAAATCCGCCTATTACATCCATCTGTTACTGTGACTTTCTGTTTTTGTCGTTCAAATTTTTTCATCCATATTAATCAATTTTTTTATTTACTCTTGTCTGAAGTACAAACGTTCTCTGATAAAACTATTCAACAATACACTTATAGAATTTACAACATCATGAAGAGTTGTGATCCACCTCTACCTACAGAAATCATAATGATGAACTACCATGCTGGATTTCTCAATGAGATTAGATCTGGCATGCCAGACTTGGCATCCTATACTTTATTTGTACAAATTTGTCAAGATGCTGCTCTTATGGAAACAGAGATCTCGATGGAGGAGGTGGATCATCCATATTCTATTGATGCATCATCGAATGGGGCATTAGAGGAACCATAATCCACAATGCTGGGCAATCATGCAAGAGAGGAAGACACGGCCTCACAGCAGAGTCAAGTGGCAGAACCAAGTGCCGCATTTCACAAAGTTGGCCATCAAGAAGATGACCAACAAGAGCTTAAGGCTTGCAAAATGAAAATTCTTCAATCAGACATAGTGTGGATATTGTTTTGGAGATCATGCATGCACTAAATGTCCAATACAAAACCCTTGGTTGAAAAATCAAGGGCATAATGTAGACCATAAGGTTGGAGGTAGAATCAAGAAAGGTCAAACTTAATGATGAGCCAGCAAGAGAATCATTCAATGGATGTCAGGAGTTTTGTCCCAAGCTCAT
The DNA here is from genome assembly GCA_029204225.1 of Diphasiastrum complanatum. Classification (NCBI taxonomy): domain Eukaryota; kingdom Viridiplantae; phylum Streptophyta; class Lycopodiopsida; order Lycopodiales; family Lycopodiaceae; genus Diphasiastrum; species Diphasiastrum complanatum. Next base: position 53,750,578 of record CM055100.1, on the reverse strand, counting down.
CAGGACAGTCCTCAACCAAAAAAAGTGGAGTGGAAGTCTTGGTAATGTCGTCAGGCTTGTTCCCGAATTCAGCTGAAGACCATAACAGCTTACCACTCTACTATGTGGAGAGTGAGAAGGGACATTTGTTACCTATGTATGCTTATCACCTCCGAGGGGATGGTATTCTGTGCATGGTACGATGTTTCGGATGTGGTGGAAGGCATCATCGATCGGAATGCCCACATCGAGGTGATCCAACAGTCTTTTTACCTTGGTGTTCACAATGCGGCGTCAACCATCCATGTCTAGATTGTCCACTGAGACAATTACGAAAAGCTAAGATGGCATTATCTAACAAGGACCAGCATGTACCATGTTATCAAGCAAATCCACTCAAGATGCACTACAAACGAAAAATTTTAGTGCCACCTGGTTTTGAGACAAGTGGATTATATGACATCTTCCCAAGTCCAAAAAGTGCACAGAGTCCCCTCAAACAAAAACGACCACAACATCACAAGAGATGAAGCTGGTAGAATCCATCAAAACAAATTATAACAACAGAATTACGAGAAATCTACCCAGCCTTCTACAACAAATAGTGGATGCTACATTACAACAGATACCTGTGGCGACTAGAACTCCTGGTGGAAAACCGACACACGAGGCTTGCAAGCAAGCATGGTCATGCAGTCTTCAAGATCACAAGACAATGGGGAGGAAAACGCTAAGGTTGACAATTGCCAACCAATTCTTTTTCATCGATGGGCAATGTCCAACCAAAGTCTTGTTGTCACAAAACAACAAACCACCAATACAGTTCCAAATCCGAATATAACAGTGCTTGAAAGGCCAAATCCAAGGAATTTAAGCCCAAAATGGCCAATTGCACAACAAGAACCAGTGCCTACAATGTCTACGCCTTGTCTTCAATTGGTAAGATTGGCTGCCGAAGAAAGTCTTCAGGTTAAAGCATACCACAAATACCTAGATAGACTAAGCAGTCATGAGAGCACGTCCTATCCACATTACGAATTGAGAGATACCACGACAATACCCTTGGGATAAGTAGCGCCGATCTATCAAGATCAACATCAACCAGCCTTATCATGGAATCCTCCGATGGATGGTGTCAACTACCCATTTGTCGATGAACAAGGTTATCAGGAATGGCCACCAGACTCATATGGTTATTATTGAAAATCTGACAAGTCCATGTTCTTGTTGATCGTCGTCAAATAAAGCCTCAGGTTTTGCGTAAGCGAACTCATATCTATGCTTTTCCTGAAGCACAAAAAAAAAATCTATACATATGCTCTCTACAGACTTTGACAATGCGACTTGTCATCATCCCAAGGACCAGTCAAAGGTAGAGTGCCAAGGGACTGGCACTCATTTGGTAGCAGGAGCATGTTGTCCAATTCTAGGAACAACATGGAATATTCTAGAATATGGCAAGAGGCTTCTGCAATAAGCCCAAACAATACATAAATAAACTAGGGAGTCGGAAGTATTAAAAACAGGTGACCAGTTGGCATCCTGCGTGTGTGAGTCCAACATTGGACCTTAGGCTAATAAGTGCCATGGAGCAGAATTATTCAATAAAGTATTTTAAACTTAGCTTTTGTAAGTTCTTAAGTTGGGAAACACAACTTGACCTCAAGAAACAGAAAGTGATCTTGACGGTCAAGATAGTGATCATGATAGAACTCAATAGCCAATCAGAGTGAAGGGGGCTCACCTAAACCAAGAATCCTATTCTAAGCATGCCAATAACAAGCAAACACAAGGGCCCAAACCCCCATTTGAAAGTCTCGAGGCGATTATTTCAGATTAGCATAATGTCGGTCCCTATCTTGGGCACACTAGACATTTTCACGTGGTATCCGTAGCATTTCCTGCATATCATGCAGGAAATCCGCTACCTTATGAAATTTGATCGTACAAGTCTCTTCCAAAATGAGTGATATAGGTTCAAAACAGTACATAAGCATGAACGGGATATAACCGGTAGCCAAATGCTTACTACAAATCAACCTCCATCGAGGATAACTTCCTCTTCGAGGAGATTGCAATCAAAATGCAGATATCATCTGATCTTTTGATCACGTAGGTAATCCTTCTCTTAAATGATCAAGTATAACTAGAATCTGAACTCTTTGTCAATCATAATTCATCGGATTCTTGTCCTATACTCAATAAGAGAATGTGATACCCTAGCATAGGCAACTCAATCAAGGGCAGAGACACTTCCCAATGAGATTGCCGTCGGAAAACACATGCTCGAAGCATTTTCTCCCTCATGATTTGTTCTTTCTGTCTGACCAATTCAGAAGAACTTAAGCTCTGAGTTGACTCTAGTTTAGCGAATACGGCCGACCAAAAGTGAGCAGTAAACCTTGGTAATCCGTAAAGTCTAAACAGACGCTCTACTACTACTTAAGCAAAATCAGATGCTTTCATGGTAGTCCTTACCATCACAATTCTTAGAAGACACATGAGTTGTTCCAAAAAGTCCTTTCCATCAGGAAAGTTTGAGACTTTTCCAATTCACTTACGGTTCCTATATAAGGATTGTAATCCAAAAAACACCAATACTTTAGCCATGTCACAAAGTGTCATTCCAAAGTTAGGATCTCATCTAGAATACATCTAGATTCAATTATTCTTAAGTTCTTATCTAGAATAACTCAAGATTCACCGAAACCTCATTACGTGAAGTTCTAACTTTTGGCAATCAACAACCATCCAACTCTCCTGACTCTTCTAGGATAGCACTCTATCCTTTCCAATCGAGAAAAGATAAGGCCAAGAGTTCTCATGTATTTTATGCACATAAACCTTTAAATGAATCCAAACTTGACCCATAAAGGTTGTGACTTATAAGCAATACATTTCAACAATAATATCCATAAGAGAGATTATTTTGTTGATTCAAACAACTAACTCAGAAGTAGCGCTCCTGACTCGGTTAGTTGTATCATATTTAGAAAATATGTAAATGTGTAGGTGTGGTATCAAAACACCACATTTAATTTAATTCTAAATCAATTCTAGGTCAATAGGCAATTCTCAATGAGAAATTACTATAACCTAGCGAGAAATTGTATCTACAGATCCACAAGATTAAAAGTTTGTACAAAAGGTTTATGATCACACGAAGATTCACTACATAGCATCTCTCTACAGATATCACCTGATCTGTATACAATACTTTCTTAACCAAGAATCCTGTAACTTGATTATCCTCTAAGAGAGAACATTTCTCAAAGAGTGCTATTCCACAACCAAAATCTCAACCAGAGATTACCTCAAAAGAATATATTGTTAGCGTGAATTTCCATCCTTGCATCAACCCACAAATCTTAGTCCTCACTAAGATCAAGTTGATCACCACCAACAAGGTACAAGTTTCAACAAACCACCATCTTGCAATAGAATTCCCTAGTTCTGACACAAATCAATCAGACTTGTGATCAGCCACTATTCTACTACAAGAGTGTTTTCTAATTTCCTTATCTTACATCTTCAAACCAGATATCATCTAAAAACTTTGAAGGATTTCTGAAATATCTAAATATCCTATCGTTTCTGATTCTTGAAACGGGTCCGTCATCTTTCATATAACAGATTCCTCCTGGAATCTATGATAGATGTTTCTCCTTGATAACTCTTTACTTCTCCCCCTTTTAACAAGAAACGACACGAGTTTCCAAGGGATGCATATCAATCAAGATTTGCCATAGAAGAAGTTTCTAAGATGAGATCCGAGAAAAACTTGAAGTAACCTGTAAATCAGAAAAAGGACTACTGAAGATTTAAGTAAGGAAAACAATTTAGAAAATGCTTCCATTAACCATTTATGTGACATCGTGCAAGGTCAGCGGGTAATAAAAAATTACCTTCCAAGGAATCACAAGAAAACGGGTCAAAGTTTAAGAAGTTCACCAATATATCTTTTATAAAAAAATAGCTTGTCGGGTTTCCGGTTTTGTAAATTTGAGATATCCATAAGGGGGGGGTCATGACCAATATCTCAAATGTCTGACAAAACACCTGTTTTATGACCCATAGTATTTGGCATCAATTAGACTTATGGCCTTACTACGGTCAAATCTGATCCAGCTAGTTTTAGATCTTCGGTTTGGAATTACTTGTGTCCCATACCACAGGTTCTTCCTCCACGAAGCTCCACTTCTTGATAAAAAATTTCACATTCTAACTTCAGAGTACCAATTCCAATTCACTGAGAATGAGTGGGAATAAACTCAAGAGTTTTATTGGCTTCACTTGTTTTTACTTTCACAGCGTATTGGTAGGCCTCAGTTTCAAGCATATCAAAAAACAACTTTTTTAATTTATTTTTAGTCTTTTTCATCTTAGGCTCCGAGGACGTTTGGCGTGCACGCTATTTTGGTGCTATCATAGTCCAAGAATGAACTGCCACTGCGCCAAGTTTCTATAAAAAAGCAACACCTTGGCCAAAAAAATCCAAGAATTCTTGGACATAAGTGTCCAATTTTCGGTTGCCCATTTTGCAGTTAATAAAGTAAATTTTCAATTAGAATCGTCAATTGTGACTAAAGCCTCACGGAATTACACTAGGAATCCAACTTAAGTCACTACTTTCACGGGTAGGGCCCTCCACCATGAGGAGGCCTTGCCGTCAAGAAACAACAAAACTGACAATACCGCTTCTCATCTGGAACGTTGTGCAAGCTAGAATAGCTTGATTAACGATTTACCCAATCATCGACAATTTCGGGGCATTTTAATCGTCGGAAATTTTTTTGGTTAAAAGCCCAAGCTTTTTTGAATTAAAGGCTTATAATTGACTAAAATGATTTTGCATTTGGTTGTTTCCATTTTATTGCTTTGATATAGGGGGTCATCACTGCCGGTGATGTCGGGCGAATTTCCGTGTCATCACTACGTGGTGATGTCGGATAGATTCCCCCGCCCCCCCCTCATCGGAACATCAATCCTTGTCCATTTGCAAGTGAAAACTGAAAAAATTAAAAATTTACGTTCATTTAATATCATTGCGGGTATAATTGTGTGTAAAGTAGCAATGTAAAAAAAAAACATAGTTTTTAACAGACCCGTTTGCTTATTAAAATTATACCAATGAATTTCACAAATAGTGTTTAAACAATAAAAATGCCGAAAAGGACCATGTCGATGCAATGAAATCTAATTTACACAATTCCATAAGCCATTACTATTCAACATAATGTTAACTGCATTTTCCCTTACGTAGTCCAGAATGGCTAAAAAGAAATGCCCATGGAAACCAAAAACAAAAAGCGAAAAAAAAAAACTTTTAATTAACCTCCAGCCAGCACACCCTCCTCCTACCTACCCAAGCACAATATTAATTAATAAACAAAAACAAAATTTTAGTTAACCTACCTCCCCCCCCCCCTCCCTCCCTCCCTCCAAAATACATTAGCCCGGACCTTTCCTGCTGCTCACGAACATAATGAGAGAGAGAAGGATGATAAAGCTTTCACGCCAATCATTCTTAATATACCAGATACTCAAATCGGCCATGTATTTGAAGCTCAAACTTAGAAAGAAGTATGTGATATTCTTAGCACATTATATGATGTGAGACAACTTCCAAGTTATATCTTAGAATAAATTTCATCTCACTCAAAATGTCTAATGGTGATTCATTATAGAATCACATAAACTAGTTCAAGAATCTATTGTAGCAAATGGCAGCTGTCAGATCAGTCATCGACGATAAACACGCAATCATGACATTGCTATCGAGCTTGTCACCTACATACGAAAATTGTTTGATCTCATTAATGAAAAATTCTTTATGCAAGTAATCCAAAACAAAAAAGAACTGTAGAGAAACTATGTTGGTCTCCTCTTCAAACAATGCTCTGTAAGCGTTGTGCCTCCAAATTGTAGAGCTCTCATATGCATTACCTTCCATAAAACTTGAGAGGGCATAAACATGTGTCAAGCCAAGATATACTATTGTGTCCCTTTTGACTTTAGTTACACAAGGCTAGAAATTCATATCAAATTGCATTGTCATGAATATGGAGATGGTCAACGATCAAGTTCATAGAATGAGCTTTTGCAAATATGAGAACAATATGCATGACATAAATAGTAGATTGCAAAAAAAAAAAAAAAACATATCTTGGTAGTTAACAATACTGAGCATTGGTGAAAGAAACTTTAGACACTTTGATTGCAACCATCGAAACCACTAAAAAGGTAGCATTGCAAATTTGAATGAGAACGTATGAACTACGTTTGTTAATGAAAATACTACTAAAATGAATCATTGGTTAGATATAATCCCATTTTCAAGTTTGGTAAAACTTTCATCCATATTGTGTACTAAGATATTTGTTCATACATATGTAGATGATGGATCTAGAAGAGATAAATTTAATCCTATAAAAATCTATTGAAAGTTGTCATTGAAAATAGAAAGAGGAGAGAAATTGAAGATGACTCTATATGAAGGCTACATGGAAGACGTGGAAATTTGTACTCTATGGAGTACTAAAGGATTTTCAAAAAAAGTTTGTTGGAATTGGACTTGTATCACAGGCTCTGTTGGAGCTTGCAAGGAGCTACTCTTTATTTGTTGAAACATACCTTTTAGACATTGAAATTTGTGCAAAGACATCCTAAGAAGACATGAAATCAACAATGTGCACAAAGTGCATACGAAACTTTTTCTTTACGAGTGACAAGAATGTCTCCCACCGCCCATATGCAAAATTAACTACAAAACAATGCAGAAAATTGTCCTCTCAGTCCATCATGGCTTCTTGCAGTGTGAGTGTTAGTAGCTTAGGGCCACAATCTCAAAGCAGCCATCTTTCCACATGCAAGAACTTATAAATATGTATGGCCAATAGAATATGTCCCTTTAAAGCTTATGTGCTTTGTTATTTTTAGATTAAAGGGCTTGGATGTGAAAATGAACATGTTTATCTACTCAGTCATGATTTAAGTAGCAAAATTTGCTTCATATAGGCAAAAGAATACCATTTGAATCCAAAACCATGATAAGACAATTTCAATCACTTAATTTGGTATTCGATACATAATGTAATTATTAAAATGTCTCAAATGCCAAATGATGTAGCAAAAGACACATGAATTTGTGAGCTCCCGTTAAGCATCCAACACAATCTACAATACACCAATTTAATCAAACCAAAATGCGACAATATTTTTGAATCCAACATAATGGACAATTAACCAACTTAATCAAACCAAAATGCGGGCAAGATTTTACCCTTGATTATACCTTCGTAGGTGGCCCTTACATGACTGGTTTTCCATAATGGTTGAACTAATTGTTGATTTCAAAAGCAAACATCATTGACCTCATTGATCCACAACCCCCCACCCCACAACCCCATGAATGAAAAAAGTAGAATTCTAATCAAACATGTTAGATCAAGTAATGCAACAAATTGCCCAACCTACAACCTCACACATTGTCATGGTCAAGTCAACAACAAAAATCAATTACATGATACTTTTGGACCATCAAATGAGTCATTTATAATCATGAAGTGAAACTTAAAAAAGCATTAATCCTCTATAAGGAGCAAATACTTTGTAAGGAAGCCCTCAATCGCCAATGTCGTGAATCCTTCTAGCTTTTGCATGTATTAATGTGACGCGAAAGCTTTATGCTGCAAAAGGAGCCTTCTTACCTTATCATCATCAAAATAACAATATTGACATGTTATAGCTTGATTGCCAATACTAATTTGTTATAATATATGTTTTGCTTGCTTCATATAGCTTGTATTGAACTTTCATAGCGTCCACTATCTTTGGCATGTAAATAATCACATGACATGTTCTATGGAGGTCTTAGCTCTTAGGAGGTAGGTTATTTTTCTTTTGGTAATCAATGGACCAAAAAGTATAAACGCGAGTAAAAAAGACTAGAACTAAATATATCAAAAAACAAGGATAAAGGGTGATAAAGAGTGAAAAGTTGTTTTGATAATTCAAAATATGATGGGAGGCTCTATTTTTCTCATGTTCTTATATTTGTTGATTGGTTGATGCATTATACCTTCTGTTGCCAATTGACTGATTCCATACCCTCGCTACTACTCAACACGTCTAAGAAGGCCTTACATTCATTAAACATTTCCCAAGGTTTCCATTATTGCAACAATGATGTAAAACCAACAAAGTCCTACTACACCAATACAAGCATAAGAACAACAACTTCATAGGCCAATTCTCAAAATCATTTATTGACATGAGGTAATGGTTAACCCGGGGCACAAATAAAGGTTTGCTATGTGTGACTCACAGGTTTGGGACATCTTTGAAACATTCACGCATATATATATTATGATGAGCCAGCCCAAGAACTCAAAAATCCATGTGCATGCACGCATCAATAGAGTACTCCATGGAGGTTCTCATATATAGAGAAAGTTAAGAATTGCGAGTTTCAATTATAGGACAAAAGCTGCCAATTTAACACATGGTTTGCTATGAAGCGTTTGGTCCTTTATGTACAAATGTCGGGCATCACGAGGCGTCTGATGTTACTTGGCCCCACGAACTCAGAAATCCATGTGCATGCACGCATCAATAGAGTACTCCATGGAGGTTCTCATATATAGAGAAAGTTAAGAAATGTGAGTTTCAATTATCGGACAAAAGCTGCCAATTTAACACATGGCTTGCTATGAAGTGTTTGGTCCTTTATGTACAAATGTCGAGCACCACAAGGCGTCCGATACTTGGCCCCATGCTAGTAAGAGACGAAGGGCAATACAGGAGCACGACCCCCACCCCACTCAAAATTAAAATAGCTCAAATGATTGGAACTAAAAACTCAAGTGTAAGAAATGAAAAGCCTCATGATTCCATTGACTCTCTGCCAGGTCAATCCTAGTTCATTGCCCATCCGTTACTAGCTTGAGTGTCCCTAGAGAAGGTCTACGATGGAAACCGCATTCTCGTACGTAATGTGAAAGCTTTTCTTGATGCCATTGAAGTAATTTGTTACTTTATGTAACTGGTGTCACACATATTGTTTACGGTTTTGATCTCTATTGAATGTTGTTTATGTAGAGCAGTAAATTCATGCTATAGGATACATCATGAACAACTCAATGTATAAAGAGCTAAGGACCTCATTTCTTGTTGTTGACACAAAAGCTCGCATACAACAAATAGCTTCAACCTGAGTTTAGCCTAGCTAAATGGAATTGCACGTCACTAGACACCTCAAAACAAGAACCAAGAACGTTAAATTTTGAAGATGAATGCACTTAATGCCCAAGTTGCCAAGGCTTTTATACGGAACATGATCAGAATCGTCGAAGCGTCAATATTGTAAAATACACAGAAAGAAAGGCATTATGGCAAGAATTATTGTGTAAGTCTAATATGCACTAGTTGATTGCCACTCAGTTCTAGAACTAGTTGATGGAAATGTGAAAACTATATGAGTATCACAAAAAAGCAAGAGCTAAATGTTCTTAGGACTTATCAAGCGAATAGCTATGTCAAAATATGCTACATATAAACATGCAGACATGGTAGCACTAGCTAGAAATATTGATGAAACAAGAAATGAATTGCAAGATGTTAGCTCACGTATTTCTGCCTGACACGACTCTCTCGTAGAGCCACGATACAGTATTTCTAGAAGAGCTTGGGAATGAAGTATGCAGCACATAAGCATATGCTTCCAAAGACCAGTAATGTATGTCCTGCACCACAAATGAAAGGGTAATCTCACTAATTTGGTAAAATACCTAATACGTAGCTACACTCTCACAAAAATTATGCATTCGTTTTCAAAATAAGCTTTGGCTACCCTCCAATTTATGTATTTTAACCAACTACAAGAAGTGTAGGCAAAAGTCAAAAGTCCGATGCGACAAACTTCAAAGGTTCATGTCGTCAAGCAACTAATTAACAAAAATGTAATATTACATGAAGCTAATCGTCACTTAATGTTTTAGCTATCAAAGCTCAATATAAACCTGTCATTCTTTAGGAGAAATTGTTTCTCAACAACTTTATGCACTATCAATCTAATTTACCTAGTCCCAACAAGATATCATAGAATGTGCTCTCTCTCTCTCTCTCTCTCTCTCTCTCTCTCTCTCTCTCTCTCTCTCTCTCTCTCTCTCAAGCCAGAGGGCTTGTTTGGGCTTGTTTCGTTGACATTGTATCTGACTTCAAGGAAAAAAGAAATACAAGCCTTATAGACTATAGACTAGATAGTGTGTGTTTAGATATAGTCTATAGTCTAGATAGTGTGTGTTTAGATAAATAAACATACTCTAAACATAAAGTTTTAATGAACATCGATGGTACTCCATGAAGCACATAAGTTGACTACCTAAATGGCCAAATAATGTTGACCTCGATTAGGTGTTTTCACATGAAATCTATGTAGAGATGACCGAAGGCAGTTCACAAAGTGGCTGGCTAGCTCACTGTTGCCTATACATTATTTTGATGGGATTTGTGTTCACTCCATCACACTACGCTGCAACCACTACTTATCTTCCTCATGAGTGGCCATTGGATATCCTGAACCAATCAATCTCCTTATCATTGCACATAGCATCATCACTCTCCTTCCCCTCTAAACAACCTCCTAACGGAACTTGTCCCTCACCAGGCCTACCTCAGAATATCTTTTATGGAGTGTGGTCAACATCATCTACTGCTGCAGTGAGACAGCACCCTACGATCTCCTCCATTGTCTTTGAAAGGACCATGTTAAGCATATTCATGTTGGGTCCTCCGCAACTACCATAGTAATTTTGACAAGGAACTTTTGCCAATGTGTCAAAATTTCTTGTCCCAGGAATTTCCTCATGAAAGTTCTATGGCTTTTATTTGTCCTGGCCCTGTTTCCAAAGTCAAAAATGGTTCCCAACAAATTTAATAACATTCAAAAACTTGTTCAGTTTGTGTCTTCTTAGCCCATCCCCGGAGGCCCAAAATCAATTTCTTGGATTTTTTTTACGAGGTTCCTGTACTACAAGAAACTAATTAACTGGATGAAATCAATTGAATTTTAAAAGCAAAATATATGGATTGTGAAAACATGTAAAGGATGAATTATTCATGGTGTGGTAGCCGGTTACTTTAATGACAACACTGCTCCCTTAGCTTTTGTTATCATGGGGACATTACTCTGTTCAATTGTGTGGGACACATTACATGAATTAAGGTCCTCGTCGACATTAACAATTTGATTGACTCAGGACAATGACTTAAAAAAGGTTTAGACCATACTACATAGTAACTTCACAAAACCACAAAGCAAATAGACTGTTTGCATAATATTGCCCCATTGAAGCCGAGGTGCTACAAACCGACATCAGTCTATTCGAACTTAGACGTGAAGTGTGCACCAACAATCTGTACATAAGGTCTCCTGGTAACCATCTCTGATAGCAGGAGTTTCTCCATGAGAGAGGTCCGTGCAATGCCATCTAAGATCTAACCATAGGTATACTATCCAATATGCCAAAAATGAATAAACAATTTGCACAACACCTGGCAGAATCTCTCATCACAAGGGAGCTTACCAAACATGATATCTCTTCTGGCCTTGCTATCCTCTTGTGAAGGCATTCCGCTACTCTTCGCTTCCAGCCACATGGACAGCAAGACAAAAACACTTCCCATTTTCTCTCGTGCAAGTCGCTTTTCTAAGTCCAATGAAAACAACTCTGCCCACAAAAATTTTCCATTGTCTAAACATCCCTCTACAATAACTTTGAGAAGAAGCGCTATCGCAGAAAGAATCCCTATGATTGCAGCACCTCTGCTCAGAGCACTTGCTTGCACGACATGAACAAGGTTGACAGTGCATGCTAAAGAATAAAATGGGAACCAGAAATACCAATCTGCAAAATTTGTTGATAATAGCACAAACGATTTTGTCAAACACATCATATTTAAATGCATGTCTAATAAACCACTCTTGAATATTGTTATTGTATTCAAAAATATCTAAAAAAAGAAGCTTTCCTTCTACTATTTTGAATTTTGATTCTGTACAAAAAGTGAAAGATTTACGCTCTCAAACGAAATTAAGATTCCTAATTCAGTTTCAGAAATCAGCTGTGTCGAGTAAAGCTTAGAACAAAATATACAGGCAACCACAAAAATCAAAAAGCCCTTATCAGAACCCCAACATTAAAAACAAAATCTTTGGCGCAAAAAGTCATAAAAGGTCTCATCAGCGACCGTGACTTGCTACTTGGGTTTCAAGACAGTCCATATGTTCTTGGAGAGACAAAATGTTCAAGAGAGTCCATATGTCTGACTACGAGGCAAAATGACAGCCAACGAGAGCAAATGAATAACTAAACAAGAAAATAAAATGGACACCATTGACCTTGAGTTGTAAAGGAGTTAATCTTGAACATACGAAAACCTGAATTATAAAAGATAAATTCACTTGGTGTCTAGAACAATTTCAACCTTTTCTGTGAATTTTCTTATAATACCTAAATGGTTCACACAAGGATCTCTACTGGTACAAAGGCAAGAAAACATGTAGAATTGAGAATTGATTACTCCAAATTCAATATAATTATCAGTGTTTGAAAAAATGAGGCATTTCACTTATGTCAGCTTTACCTAGTCTAGCTGCAACCTTTTATCAAAAATATTAACCACATAGTCTGTTGTTCTAGGTTACAAAAAGATCCAAAAAATTGCAATCATAACCACTAAACGTATAGGTCACTTCACATGAGTCTACAAGATGCATTTCTCCACCATAAACATGAGGATATTTGTGAAACAAGATTCCACCTAAAAAGAAGTTCATGAATAAATAAGTCACTCATAGCATGCCTTAAGCTTATGAATCAGAAGGGACAAGTACCAAAGGAAGCCAACCTTTGCATCGCTATCAATTCATAAAAGCTAGAAATTTGCTAGCAACTCGTACCCACAAGAATATCTATCCTTTATAAGAATAAAGAATCAACTAGAGCAATATGGACTTATCCTGACTTCAAACATCTTAGCAAGTCTTTTCTTCTATAAATTCAAACCTTGACTTTTGTTTTTGAGGCAACAAACTCATCACCAAATCAAGTTTATTGCATGGTGTAGTAAAGTCATAGCTTTTGATATTTTATACAAGGAGAGTTGAAAAACTTATAAGTTCCATAATACCAATAAAATCATTTACATTGAGATACAATATAGTATGAACATCTGTGAGTATATTCAAACTTCAGTGACTAGACAAAGTGTAGCTTTCATGGAATTATTAGAAAGGTCAACTAGGGTATTTTTATAGGTAAAAATTAGTGAAACCATGAATATTCAGGCTACTACGTGTAATCCAACCCAAGATGAACATTCTGCTGGTTTTTGGTAACGGGTGGGTAGGTTTAGGGGTATGATTAATTATTAGAGTGCTGGGATGAAAGAATAGTTATATAGTGAGGTGTGTGTGTGTGTATGTAAGAAAGAGAGAGAAGGGGCTAGATGAGAGGATGAACGATTGAAAAAAGTCTGTTAATATTGTAAATACCAAGGACTAATCCAAAAGCATGGTTATGCAACCTTTCAAAGGGAGCAACCCAAATTTTTGTACATCCAACGATATATCCAACCAATTCAACAATCGCATTTACTCCTATTCTTCCAAAAAAAATTCAGAAACCCTAGGAGGATAGATAAAGTTGGCCATCCAACGGCTAAGATTAATAATGCCTAGTCAATCTGGATGGAAAATAGTGCGCCCTACTTTAGAACCCCCATTCCAAGTAATTAGCTATAATAGTTGGGCCCGTGGCCAGAATAAATGTTAGATGAGCCTAAAAAAGGGCCCTTGGCTATATGTGAGTAAAATAGGGCCTTGGGCCAGCACATAAATGTGCGAGGCATGAAATGAAACTACAAGGCACCAATAAAACATAACAGTAGATAGGCCTAGTAAGCCCTTGCAGCATATGGACCCAATATTCCATAAGTAGTAGTCCATAACTTCCCCCCACTAAAAACATTACCCCCAATGTGGGCAAGTAAAAAAAAGAGCACCACAGACAAAGCAACATCAAGGAGGTACAACATCCATAACAACTAAGATATGACCTATTGAATATGGTCAATGCCAGATCCAAGTCACAAAAGTCATATATTGACATCTTTAACATAAAGAAAAACATGAAGCACTGTCAAGGGACACGAACGAGCCAAGAATGCCAAACGAATAGAAATGCACACATGCCCGAAGCAATTGAAAGGACCAAGAATGTCTAACATCACAATAGAACATGTCAAAAATGCATCCCAAGTGAGGCAAATAGATTAGGAATGCTAACTACTATTAGCAAAAACACGTGGACGTGTGGATAGAGATCCCAAGCTATCCAAGGAGTGCATGAATGTGAACTACCCCATCATGTGCCTCATCATATATCATCTCAAATATCTATTACAATAGCAAGTATGCAAGCTGAACACTGATGGAAGAATGCATGCAAGCATACATGTCTCCAGCTGTAGTACCAGCAAGAGGAGGATGATTATTAAGTGTACCAACCAGCACCTCTCCTATGAATAGAATCTCTACAACATCTAGTTGACATCCTATAGTTGACACACATATGGAGAAAGAGCCTGCAAAAGGTTTTGTATCAGCTTATTAGTGAGTTGCTATCACTGTTGTTCGAGATGCTGCCACTGTTGATCAAGACAATCAGTGATGTGCAACAATTGCTGCTCAAAATCGTCAAAAATATCTTGAGCTAGTAATGTCCAATCACATAAAGGAACATGCAAGAGACAAATGAATGCGTGTCCTTTCCTCAAATAAGGAGCCTGTTGTATTAGTAATATCTCCTTTCCTATCCTCGAGGTCCGGATGTGTGTCTTGGTCCCGAAATGTGGCCTACTGGTCGTTTCTTCAAAACTTCTATTCCACTCAAGGGACACGTAACATAGAATATATTAATGTGCATCCATAATGTGCTTGGAAATGGGCAATCAATCAAGCAGTGTTCGGGAAAGCCGGCATAGTTCAAGAATGGAACCGGCATCTTTTCTCAAAAATTGGCATGACAAAAATTGTACAGGATTTCTTATGTCATAAATCTTGGGTTTTATAAAGGAAAACGGGCGGCAAAGATTGTCACGAGGTCGAAGAACTTTTTCACGTATCGGTTTTTGGAGGAAACCTCAAAAAGGTTTCCCGAACACTGGAACTTGAATCAAGATTTTCCGAAAATTGTCAACGAGACCCAACTTGTACATATTCACTAAAAATGAACAGTGGTTTGGATTTCCCTCTCAAAGGAAAATACTTTACATAGTAGTGACTACACTCTTCAATCAACTAGTCGATGCTGATCGATTTCGCGGTATGGTGCAGACTGGATTGCTTATTCTCTGACAACTATGATGCCAATCTTATCCCAAAAGGTGTGTGTGTGTGTATTCCGAAAACAGCATGCGAAGAAGAGAAAGGGATGGGAATTGCCAATTGCGGGTTTGATGTATAGAAATAGAGTAAGGGTTGATACTAGGCACCATACCAGGATCATTGAGCTGCACGAGGGATGAATACGCAAAGAGCACAACCAGGAAAAGGCGTCTGCCTGAAATTGCCATAGATTGATTCATTATGATGATGACGATGATGATATGCCTGCTACCACTACCAGTACCAGTGAGAGATACGGTGCCGCTGGCGCTACATCGTACAAGCACGAAAAAGCTTGAGCGTTTGTTTTTTTTAATGAGACAATCGAAATACAAAAAGGGCGGATTCGCCAGGCTTACGCCCACTTTCTATGTGGCCCCTTCACCCATGAAAACAGTTCACTAGGCATGCCTTGGGGAAGGGGACTGTTGGGGTTTTGGGCCTGGCCCAACAAATGACACTTGTTCGCTCTCTCCAAGAGCTCATTGCTAAAAAATTCATTTATGAAATGAACATATATTAAGATTGCCTAGCTATACTGACATGATCGTGAGGTTATAAGAACTAGTCAGCCCTATACAAGATCACATGCGAGCACGCAATCATGTGACCACGGACAACCATCATCTTGAAAGAACCTTGGTAGCAATGATCACATATACATAAATATGGACTCTAGAGCACAAAACAATATCTTGATAACTAACTTTTGAATTTGCCATGTGGTGTTTAACAAATGTGACACATAACAATGCCTAGTGTTCCAATACGATTGGGTGGAACATCTCTCACGTGTGAGATATGTCTCCAAGATTCAAAGCAAAAAAGCCTTGCAGGAAAGGATTTGCATTTTTAAGCTAGCCCACATGGCGAGGCTAAAAGCGAGGCCAAAATAGTGCAGCCCAAGTTTGAGCTTTGACCCACATATGCATATAGATCCTAGGTATGACCTGCATATGCATATAAATCTAAAGCAAACATTTTTGTTGACACTATCTTAAACACTTGTCAACCATAGATCGGTTTCTTGTGCTCCAATGTTCATAGGTTAGACTTGAGCACAACAACAAGCCCCCCTTATTATGTGATTCCATTGATGAAGACCCCATGGACTGTTGATCCATCGAAGGTGCACTTTTCACCATCCTGTTGGTAAATATTCAAAAGGTGTGAGAGGGTAGGCAAGAGCACCCGTTCACAGACTGAAATATGAAGATACCAAAACTTTGAAATATGTTGCATGTCACTAACCGGCTGCAAATATGATATGCAATTGCTTTGGAACCAGAATGAAGGGCACCATTGAAGTTTTTCAGAGGCACACTAGTCAGAAGAGTCCTTTATGAGGAGGTCAACTTGCAGCTATCAAAAAGACTGCATCTATGCTCAGTTTAATCAAAAAAATGTAAGTGCTTCAAGACTGCAATGACTAAAATTACTTTCACAACATGTTCATTAAACATTACAGTCCATTATATGTGATTAGTCTCAATGTGTGTGAAGGACTGATCTACACGAAAAAAAGAAATTCATGAACTCACTCGTTTGTTGTTGTTCTAGATTGACCGATCTACATTAAAAAAAAATTGATGGACTCACTCGTTTGTTGTTGTGTTGGATTGTCCTAAGCCCAAATGATGAGCTCACTCGTTTGTTGTTGTGTTGGATTGTCTTAAGCCCACACGATGAGCTCACTTGTTTGTTGTTGTGTTAGCATTTCTTAAGCTCACAAGAATATGCTAGCAATTTGCTCTTTTTCTACTGCTGGAGGGTCATTGGATTTGTCCCACTGGGAGTAAAAAAAGTATGTGTAATGATTCAGTGTGAAGATTGACACAAATTAACATATGAACAGCCTATTTAAAGCCTCTGAAAAAAAAAATAGACGCATTCCAACTCTTTTAGTTTTCAAGAAAGACTTAGCCATATGTAAGAATTTTGTATGGTGATTTGGATCAACCAGTACCAAGCTACAAGTGTAACCACTTCTGTATTCAACTAAAACAACTCCTCACCACTTTATCATTAATTGTTTCAAAAATCGTTACAAAGAGATGTCTAATGACACCCTTCATAATTCAAATCTGCATGTTAAAAAAATATCTACGTGTTTGACAGTAGCTCTTTAATTGAAAAGTGGTCCCATAACTTATCTTCACCCTCATTCTGCGTTCCACTTCTATGACTGATCTTATTCCTAAAAAGCAGGAAAGCAGGCTGCCAGAGTTGTATCATAGGAAAGCAGGCTAGAAGGCCTTTTAAGTCGAATCAAGAACACATATCTAAAGAACTGTTAGACATAGTTCACTCAAATATATGTGGCCTGATTCAGACACCATCACTGCTTGGTGCAAGATTCTTTATTACATTCATTGATGATTGTTCAAGGAGAAATTTTGTATATTTTATGAAGCACAAATCTGAAGCCTTCCATTTCTTCAAAATATTCAAAGAGCATGTTGAGTTGTAAACATGCAAACGAAATAAAGGTCTCAGATCCGACAACGACGATGAGTACATATCCAATGAATTCAAGGAGTGTTGTTCAACACATGGTATCAAACATCATATGTTGCCTCCTATTCTCCCCAATCGAATGGCCTAGCCATAAAGAAGAATAGAAACTTAGTCGAGTATGCCAAATGCATGATCACTCATGCTTTGTTGCCTAAATCCTTTTGGCAACATGTTGTTTCAACAACAGCTTACATGTAGAATTGATGTATTAAAGTTCTATCGAACAACAAAATTCCTTATGAAGTTTGGACAGGATTCAAACTTTCATTAAAGCATTTACGAGTTTTCGGATGCACTGCCTATGTTGATGTCCCAAGGGACACCATAAAGAAGCTAGATAAGCATTCTAAAAGAGAAGACTGATCTATATCACTCAACAAAGGTATCTTCACAATGTTCTTAACATATACAATCTAATGAATTGTAAGTTCGTTCACTCACCGATGGATCCAGGCCTGCCTTTGTCAAAGCACCAATGTCCCCAAACCAAGTAGGAAGAGGAGCAGATGGGAGAGTATCCTTATCGATCGATACTTGGATCTCTCATGTACGCAATGGTCTGTACAAGACCTGACATCTCTTTTGCAGTAAGCTCGCTCAGCCAATATATGGCTAATCCTGGCATTACCCATTGGAAGGCTCTCATAAGAGTCACGAGATATATTCGAGCCACCATGGACAGGTGCATTTGCTATGGAGATGTTATTTCTGTAATCCCAATTACATGAAACACTTGGTGATTTATTTTAGTTTTAGAAATCAAATCCGAAAGCTGAAGAAATTCCATTTCAATTTCTTGTAGAAAATAAGGCTTCTTGGTACAAAAATATTTTTAGAATATCCAACTATTCTAAACCACAATTCAGTCATCTAAAATCTCTTGGAGATCCATCAAGTCTCAGACAAATATAACTCAATCCAGAGTACTGCAGTTACTCTAATGAGTTAACAACCCCATTTCTAGCATCATATGCAAGAAATCAGCAATTATCTGTATCTTAATAGATTTATCTATCTCCTATAAATATGGAGATATAGACTGAACTTTGTACACAAGCACTTATAGACTACAATCTGTAAGGTAAGCAAATTCCTCATAAATAAGCAATTACTTAATAAAAATGCCTGTGAGATTCATACAATCTCAAGTATGAATTGGAGTCAAGAAATTTAGAGTTCAACTAACAGATCTAAATCCTTGACTCACCCAATTGATCAAGATTTACTCATTATTTTAAGAATCCTCACGTTTCCTTATAATCTTCAAATGACCTTTAAGTATCAATTTATAATCCGTCCATCATAAATATTTTGAATCTTATGATTGGTTAATCATAATTTGAAGGACTCCAAAACCATACTTAATCATTGAACAACATACAACTCAGAAAATATAAGAATCATTCTAAAATCTTTTTCACGAGAGAAAATACTGGATTCCAAGAATATTCTTTCAACCTGATTCTTAAACAGACTAGGAGTTTCAAATTCCACAATCAATCAAGTAATTAAAGACCATTTTACACACGTCTTTAATAAGATAAACTTTATACAATCACCTAGAACAATATCTACAGATTACAAAGTTCTGCTGAATTCCAAAAAATTCAGTTTACCATTCTTGGAGCCATTAGGATCCGGTATCCAATTGAGCTCATCGGGATACTATCACTAATGAATCAAGTTTATTTCTCAACTGAGAAATACTCATCCAAGAATTCAATATCCTATGCACACAATTCCTTGATGAATCCGAATGACTCATAAATTATGTGTCTTACAAGCAATACACACAAAACAAATAGTTTCCGGTGATTTCTCTTCACACTGTCTATTTTTAACAATAAACTTTCACATGAGTAAATCAACTACTCAAGTTAATTGCCCATGATTTAGAAATCTTAAATGTCTAGGTGCAGCTCTTAATTGTACATGTACCACACCACATTTAGATCCATATTCAAATCACTTTCAAGTTAACATATAGATCTATTAAAACAGATCTGTTAATTCTGCAATTAATTGTCAACTACAATACTTGATCATATGTCTATGTTAAACGACTAGGTTAAGTGCACTAGATAACCTTAGCAACCAGGAATGCATAGAAGATCCAAACAAGATTAATCGTGCACATATGAAAATAATCTCACTATGACCCAATACATAAACAATATGTCATTACCTGGCAGATTCCTCCAAAATCCGCATATGTTACTCACATATATTACTGACAATCTTGTAACTCAGCTATAGAAGATTCTATTTCTCTTGAGTAAATGATATATCTGGGAAATCTCTGAAGTGAATAATTCCACATCATAAGTTTTCCAACCATCATACTTTTACCAACAAAATTCCTTCAACCACTCAACCTACTTCAGATCTTAGTGCACAAACCAAGATTAGGTTGACTTATGCAGACATCTTTGGACATAAGTTTAAGGTTAAAACTTTATTCCATCTGATCCAATCCATAACTAAATGGTACTTGGTAGCCAATTAGTGAACCTTAATTCAATCTTTACCACCACTATCCATAATCATGAATATCTAACAACTCAATATTCTCAAAACTCCTCTAGTTTTAGATTCAAAACAATCACTAGAGATTTCCTCTATTCCCACTGGATAGTTCCACCATTGCACAAATATTGGATCTAAGCAACTGGTTGATCCCATGAAAGTCTTATTCCTATATTTTCTTCTCCCCCTTTTAAAAGAAATTCCATAATTTCTATTAAAAAGTTCCCAGGAGACAACGTATAAGATATCAAAGATTCGAAAGAGTCAGTAATGAGTATTCAATACTATTGCAAACTAGACTTTTTCCTCAAAATCATTAAATATCTTATCCCGAGTGATAGAAACATTACTCTCAATAATCAACTATCAAATAGAGATAATCAATTGGGCTCAAGAAGTCTAAATTTCACTTAATCAGTTGAAAACATCAATTGATTCTCAAGCTATATTCACAAAACTAAAATGGAAGCCTAAATTCATATAATTTTAATAGCCCTTCAAAATCTTATTCTACACTGGAAGGAATTATATGAATCTCAATCCAAATGTCTCGTATTTAAGAAATTTCTAAAAAGTAGAGATCTCATAACCTCTCCAAATACCCTAACCAAGTTTTACCAATGGTTTTAACCGTTAGCATTACTAATAATATAAATACTAACCACTGGTCTCCAGATCATTCTCGCACAAGAATTCTCTTTTGAAATCACTGATGTCCCATACCAACAATTTTCTCTCCAAGAAATTTTTTTGCTTTTAGATCTGATCATAAAAAAATCAAAAAAATTATCTGACCATCCTATATCCAAATATAGGATCTGATCTTCAAACTGCATTATCCGATAATCCAGAGACCTAAAACCTCTATCTGGATTTCCATTACCAGATATGCACATTTTTATTCCACCAAGTACTGGAGTACCCCCATATCTGATCCTAATGGATCACAATAATCCACTAACAAAATTATGATTTAACAAGAATCTGCACATGGTTTTACCGTCACATAAAACAACCCATCTGGTTGGTACTATAATTCTAAAATTCCTACCATCTGAGAGTTCCAACTCTTAGGAATAAGGCTCTCACAGTACAAATGTGAACCAAGTGTCATTCTCGTTCCATGTCACAATTTCCATTAACAAATAGATATTTAAAATAAATTCAACTTAATGCATTCAAAAACCCGGTGCTATGCAATTTCCATACATGGATTATTAACCAATCCAAATTACACAGCACTATCGCATTTACCTACTCAGGTGTCTCATTTTCGTCCTCCCTTAGATTTTTCGGTTACCCAAAAAAATTCATCGGCGAAGGCACCGAAAATTTGTATGACACTAGTAAATGCTAGGTTGCTACCCTTTTGACCACACTAGCTTAAGTATTACTTCGTTAAACTAATGGAAAATGAATAAAATTTGGATCTGGGTACTCTTTATGATATTCAATACACCAAAATTTTATCGAATAGAGCTTGCTCCCAATTTATGACCTTTATTCCATTTATTCACTTTAACAAGTATCTCAAAAGCTTTAGTTTGCCCAATCCTAAAGGAGTACCACTCCAGAGTACCAAGGAATCAAATCCCTTTACCGAGTACCTGCCTGAGAACCTTACCACTACCATCGTTTTGTCAAGATCGGTTTAAAAAAATTCAAACCGATTATTTCAGCTTGACACAAAAACAACGATACTAAAGTTCCCAAAAAACTAGCAATTTGATAAGGCCTACCCCATGCATATTGCCCAAGGAATGATGGAGATCATTCTAAAGTTGGATCAAAGTTCTATGGTCAAAACTATGCTAGGGGCAAGCATATTGAGGTGGCATATCACTTTGTGAGGGAGCAAGTCATGGCAAAGGAGGTGGAGCTTCAACATGTGTCCTCAAAGGAATGTGTAGCTGATATCTTCACCAAATCATTGGTAAAGGACTTGTTCATGAAGCATAGGACTTCAATTGGAGTGTTCTCAAAGTCTATGCTAAAACTAGTTGAAGAGGGAGTGTGAGAAATTTCAACTAGTTTTGCGATTTTGGTCATATTTGTATATTTGACAATTGAGGCCAATTTTCATATTAGACTTAGAGTTTGACTTTTCAAAGTTATATAGTCTAAAATCATTTGAATAAACACTATTTGAAAGTGTAGTACACGAGTTTTAGAAGATTCAATTCGAATGTGGAGACATTTGAATCTAGTCCACATTAATGCTAGGGTTTTTGTTATGGACGGAAACCAAACTCATTAATGAGTCATGGATTTGCTATATATAGTTGTACACTCATGGGAAGAGATGCATTCTCTCTCTCTCTTATCTCACTTCATGCTTGTACATGAGTTCTCTTGGGTAGCCTCACTAGATGAAGTGCACTTACCAACTTCCTTGAGAAGTTCATTTGTAACATTCATCTTGATCACGTGAAGAGATTTCGTTGCCCTCCTATTATACCTCAATGTTCTTGAGATGCCAAAGGTCTTTCCTCCACACCTACAACAATATCCATCAACTCATTCATCTCAAGGAGAGACTCCATTCTCACCTTCCAAGTAGAATAGTTGCTTGAGGTAAGCCTATCATTGCTTTCCAACATGCCAGCTTCCATTTGTAGTCATGTTGCAATGACTTGATCTTCTCTTTCAACCTGTTATAATGCACAAAGAACTCTCTTGAATTTCAACAAATGAACTCAAGAAGAAATGACAAAGATATGGAACCTCTCAATTCTCTTTCTTGCACCAAACCTAGCAAATTCAACACACAGAATGGAAGATACTTGACCAACAAATGATCAACTTACAATCTTATGAGCTTTTGCACTTTCTAAGATTGAAATACACTCTTGAAAAGTCTAGCAACTTCAAACACAAGAGATTCAATCAAAAATAGAGTTTCCACAAAAGTACAAAAAATTGAATTATTCACTTTCTACATGCAAAAGCTAGAAATTTATTATAGAATCTTGAAGTTAAGACCTTTCTAATGAAATGAAAGTTGCCACATTCCAGCAAGTAATGTGTGAAATCAGCCTACTTCAAGTATTTTTTCCTATATTGAGTTTTGATTTACAAAAAATCAATTCTAGACATGAAAAATGCTTGATTTTGAGTAGAAATCACTCTAGCATGCATTGGTGACTCCTCCAAATCCCAGATGACTGATATTTTAATGAGCTACAACAATAGCTCTAATACCATGTGAAGAAAATCAAATCACTAAGATTTGATTAAGCCCGTTGATCTTTAATTACAAAAGACAGCACACTTAGCATCATTAACAATGTAGAAATCTAACATCTACTACACATAGAAGATGTAAACTCAATAAGATCTTGAAAAAATAGCATAAGTTGTTGTTGCTTTCTGTACAATGGTTGTACCACAACACATTCCATGCGTGTGGATCCAATACATAAGTCACAAAAGCATGCTACACACACAAATTCAAGATATGACCATAACAATGAAAAAATGGATATGGAAACCCAAAGAGATTATTTCCATAAGCATGAGAGAGAGAGAGAGAGAGAGAGAGAGAGAGAGAGAGAGAGAGAGAGAGAGAGAGAGAGAGAGAGAGAGAGAGAGAGAGAGAGAGAGAGAGATGAACTCTTCCCATACTTGTACACTATATATAATAGGTCCTTAACCTATTTGAATGTGCTTTCCCAAGCTTATCAACATTTGAAAGGTTCTAGATCTATTTCAAACAATGGACGAGATTCAATGCACCTAAACCAACCAATAACAATAGGTCTATATGCAACCTTGTCAAATTGCCTAACATGCTAAAAATAGTAAATCAGCTATTCTTAGGCCTTATTAACAATGTAAAGTTTATCTCTAGGTTTAAAATGCATATTGGCCAAAATTGCCATTTTAAACTAGACATGATAAATCTTAAACTAGTTGACAATTTCTCGCATCGATCCTCGTGACTTCGAAACACTTGTTGAATCCGATACCACTCCAGTTCATAATACATCAGATGCACGACTTCTTGCCGAAAAGGTCCAACCTCGAGTACAAAGGTAATTCATGTTGTAATATTCAAAGATGCCATTCTAGGATGGGATAGTTTGAAATCAACAAAAAGGGACATCTTGAATATTTGAAATTAAATCAAGAAGTGAGCCATGCAGACTTCACAATGAGTTGGTAGACCATATCATGGAAATAGTTCTTAAATCGAACCAAATTTCTTTTTTTGAAACGATTGCTATGAGTTGCACATATGTTGTTGATATGGTTAAGGGAAGTGTGAAAGGGTTCATAATAAGACTGTATGAGAAATACTAGCTCCTTTCTCTCTAGAAAATTTGAATGATTTTGTGGCATTTAAAAAAAAAAAACTAGCTAACATAATGAGCTAAACACATTCTTCTACTAAGCACATTAAGTCTTTGCATGATGTCGGTTCCTATAAGTATGTACAATATTTTAAATATTCCTTCTTCACACATATCATAAGCATAAAAAATGGATCAATATGGGTTTACACCTTGACACCATGATTTTCAATATGATTATATGTGCAATGTGGCAATGGTAGTTCTCTCACAACATACCAATTAACAATAGCTTGAAGTACATTCATTTGAAACAAGGATAAAAATTGGCTTAGAGTCATGACACCTATCTTCCTTGTTATACTGACTTTTGTGGACTTTTTAACGTATCATTATGATAGTCTAGAATTTATCAAATTTGGTTTTGTTATGAAATAAAACATTTGCTCTTGATTATTTAGTTACTATTTGATGTTCATGCCCTATCATGTGACTTTATCCTATCTTTGCATCTTTCAAGATACAAAACCCATCTCTCATGCGTTGACCTTCTGGCGGAGATCGCACTGCGACTCATGATTCCATTCGTGACATACTGGCATCTATTGCACATGAGTGTGTCTTTCATGTTGTCCGAGAGCAAACCCACATCTTGTCTGTGTCCAACTCATAGTCGCCTCGACGTCGAGTTGATCTCGTTCTTTTGCACGAGGGGATTTGCACGCTTGAGGTTGCTGATCCTTCACAACCAGACCTCCTTCGTCGTGCTTCAACACCCAAGGTGCCGCTACTTCTCATGCGGCTCAATATAAGAGCGAGATTATTCACATTGCACTCCTGGAGAAGACTTTATTTCTTTTTCCTTGGAAATTTATGGGTGCCTGCATAAGAAATTCAACGATTTTCTATCATCTTGTGTAGGTTTTGCAGCGAAGCTCCAAGGACGTGTTGCCTCACCTTTATCTATAATTACGTCTTATTTCATCAACAAATTTCTACCACTTTACAGTGAACTCAGGCTCTTGCAATACTTCAATGTGCCATCGTTGTAGGAATGGCTGCTTCACAACTTCCTACACTACCTAAACTTCCAACTACTAACTATTGTAGATACATGTGCAGTTGCACACTCTGCAGAACTAACTTGTTTTCTGAATTTATAAAGAAATACAAAGAAATTCGTGACAAAGTCCTGATGACACGAAAGTGTTCGACCACCTTAGCTATTCGGCATTCGCCACGTTGACTATCTGCCACCTCAAATATTTTCTATTCGGCCACGATGACTATTTGGCAACCTTGTATGTTTCGAACTCATAGTTGATCATCTATATCTCAGAGTGATTCTGACATGCATGATGGATTTACAATTGATGCGAGTGGTCATACGCACGTGCTCTGACAGTTGAGTCACAAATCAGGGATATTGGTTAACAAATTCCGTAAAACTGAAATTTACGTAAAAAAATTCCGGAATGACGTTTTGTGATTGATGTAGTGTGCTTTGCATGCCAGTTTGACATTGGGTTAGTAACATTAGGAATCGGACAATGTTTCAATTTTTTGATTTCGATTGCCTTTTGTACTAACAATATTTTCATCAGAATTTTTGAATAATGTAAAATAAAACAAAAATTAAGTTTTCAGAAAAAATCAAAATTTCGACAATCATTTTTTCGTTATCTGTGGAATCTGTTTAGATTAGTGAATTGATTAGACCAAGTTCATCAGTCTAAATTGGTCATAATGTTTTCACTAAGTCCAAATTATAACCCGGTGATAAATAAGCTAAAATTGACGGAAGGAACAACAATGAAATTGCCGACAATTTTTACTATGCTGTCATTTTTTTAGCTTTTGGAATTGGGAACTCCCAGATTGAAAGTTAAAAATTTGAATTTTTTTTTTTGTTGAATTTTAATTTGGTTAAAATTTTGAAATCAGTTACTTGTCTGATAGTTTTCTAATCGATGCTGATCGTTAAAAATCAGTCAAGTGAACGTTTGTGCAAGATACTCGTCAAGTTTGAATTAAAATCGTCAAACAATATGAAATGACCAGATTTAATGAGTGGCAATAGTATTCTTTATCTAGACAGTAAATCTGACAGGATACGGTTCAAGAATTACTAAGACCCTATTGGTGGAATTTCCATTCATGTAATTTCATATTCTGTGTTTGCATAGATTTTGTCAATATTAACAGAGTAATGCCAAACCAGTCAATAAAAAGAAAATTGAAAAAATTGTAATTGATAGGAACTGATCAAAAGTATAAAACTGATTTCATTTTCAGTTAAATCCTAGGGTGAATTATATTCAAAATATCATACTAGTAGTGATTTTCATACTAGTAGGTGATTTTTGGTATATCAGTTATTCAGCCCAGAGATAGGATGGAAATGAAATTGTTTCAGACTTTTTTCCTATAGTAATTAATTTTTAAAACATTTGCCGCGTTACATCTTCTTAGTAACTTAGCTAAAATAGATTTTCAGGAAATTAAAAATTCTAAGGAGGGAAGAAGAGTGGACATTAGAGGTAGTAAGTGTGATTGAGAAATGTATTTCGCAGTTAGGATTTTAGGTAAATCCCAGTAAATTATTGCTTAATACGGATTATTAATTTCTTGGATTAAATTCATTTAATTGAATTAATAAATGTTATCTTTGTAGTCATTGAGCTATCCATAGTTTTGGATGTCAATTGTGATGTTAGAAATGGAATCTGGTACGTGGATTGCATTGCATGTGTTAGTTGACAGAAGCTTGTCCCTAGATTTGATGCATCAATATGGGATTTGAAGATTATTCATTAACAAAAAAGAATCAGAATGTAATGTGGAAAAATTCTTCTATTTAAGTCGCAGGATCAGATGTGGATTTGAGGTATCCATCTGATAGGCATGCCAGTCATCCAAATAAATGGATTCTCCAATGTCTGGAAACAAGAGATAATATCCTATAGTGATTATAGGAGAGCTAGATGATCAATGGATCTCTGGAATATCAGATAAGGCAGTTAAGAATTTTCAGGAAGGAAAAGCTGATGGTATGGGACATCAGTAATTTTGGAAAGAAAATTTTAGGACTATAGAGATCTGATGATCAATGGTGGTCTTAGTACCTAGCATATGGGAAAAATAAAACTGTTTGATCAAATGTGGGGTATTTTGGAAAATTGTGAGGTTTAATCTAGATTCCAATGTGGTATCTCATTATTTACAAAATCAAAAGCCCTCAAATCTATTTCTCACTTTCTTAATTAATCTTTTACTTCTTAGTAGTTTCTCGAATATAGATATCAGACTGATTTATATGATTCTTCCCAACATGAAGTCATTCTTCTGAAAGACTGTTATGTCATATAAATTACTACTTGTGTGAATAGACTTGGAATTCAGATAAATTCTAAGGTTAAAATGTTTCAATTAAACCTAGAATATCTTCGTTGCATAAATGGATTTCGATGGAATAGTAGTTTCTATCACTTAGTTTGAAAATATTTGAAAGAGAAAGCCTGTTTGTAATGAAGAGAATCCTTTAGTGGAATCACTTATTACTGACTTTTCTTGGATTTAGATATTTTCATATATCATCTTTCCAGTTAACTTTTATTGAAATTTATCATTTTTTTTAAGAGGGGTGAAGTGGTGGGAGAAAATTCTATTTGGAAATCTGTAGATTGCATAGTTTTCGAAAAAGAACCAACTGTGGTATAGAAATGAGATTTTTTCTGGAAGTAGTTTTGGATAGATTCAGAGTAAGATGCCTAATTGGAACTTTTCGAATAAGAGGAATTCTCTAGGGATTGTGTGGACAATCTGGAACAAGTTGGAATTTGAATCATTATCTATAAGTAGTACGGTAAAAGGTCAAAGGTTACTAATTCCATTTTGATTGAAATAGAAGTTTGATCAGAATTTAAGTCTGAGAGTTTTGTATTGGATCAACCTAATCTTAGTTGTAGTACTAGGATCAGAGAGGGGTTGATCGAGTGGAAGAAATTATGCTATTAGAGGTAAGTTGGATTGGAAAAACTATTGAGAGTGAATTTTATTTGTTTTAAAGATTTTCTGGATATGTTATTTACTCATGAGAAATAGAAAATATTTTTGTAGTTGAGTTACAAGATCTCAGTGAGATATGTGAGTAACATATGTGGGTTCTAGAGGAATCTGCCAGGTAAGAATGTGTTTATGTACTGGGTCATAGTGAGATTATTCTCATATGTGCACACTTAATCTTGTATAAATCTACTGTGTAATCCTAGTTACTAAGGTTATCTGGTGCACTTAACCTAGTCGGCGAACATAAGCATATGACCAAGTATTGTTTTGACAGATACTTGCAGAGTTAACAAATCTTTGTATGGAAGATTTATAGATTAACTTATAAATGATTTGGGTAAGGATCTAAATGTGGTGTTATACTAGTTCTTCACCTAGACATTTGACATTTCTGAATCATTGGCAATTAACTTGAGTAGTTGATTACTCCAGGATGAAGTTAATTGGTAAAACGATCAGTACGTGTGAATTCAACAGGAATCACACCATTTGAAGCTTTGTATGGCAAAAAGCCAAATTCAAAAGATTTGAAAGTCTTTGGATGTATTTGTTATGTCCATATTCCTTTAGAAGTAAGGAAGAAAGAAGATGCTACTTCATTTAAAGGCATTTTTGTTGGCTATAGTGATTATAGCAGGGAATATATGATTTATGGTCCTATCTCTAAGCAAGTTAAAGTAAGTAGAGATGTACTCTTTGATGAATCTCATCATGCCAAATTGAATGAGAGCCCATCTCACTCTCATGTTGTCGAAGATCTTGCAAAGGCTGAGGAGGAGGCTTTGAGGATCTTGCTCAAGATCCGAGAAGGCCAAGGAGATCTACAAGGCACAAGGCCGAGCCATCTAGGCTCACCTATATTGAGAAGGGCAAGCAAAGGGTAGATACTCATCCTATTACTTCCTACACTTTCTTGACTTCTATGCTTGAAGAGACATCTTCTTTTGAAGATGCTATTAGCTCACAATCTTGGAAAAATGCTATGCAAGTTGAGTTTGATGCTTTGATGGAAAATCAAACTTGGGAGCTTGTGGATCTTCCATATGGGAAGAAACCACTTTCTTGTAAGTGGATTTAAAAACTGAAGTATAATCAAGATGGATCCTGGATCCATTAATAAGTACAAAGCAAGACTTGTAGCAAAAAGGTTTTTTGCAAACTAAAGGCTTAGATTATGATGAAACTTTTGCTCATGTTGCTAAGCTTGTCACTATAAGGATGATTATATGTTTTGCTACTTCTTTAAAATGAGAGCTTTTCCAACTTGATGTGACTAATGCTTTCCTAAATGGATTCTTGGAAGAAGAGATCTACATGTTGCAACCCGAGGGCTTCATCAAGGAAGGAGATGAAGACAGAGTTTGCTACTTGAAGAAGAGTCTTTATGGACTCAAGCAAGCACCTAGAGCTTGGTACTCTAGGTTGCACAACTACCTCTACTATATTGGTTTTGTGATAAGCTCTTATGAACCTTCATTGTATGTTCTATGTAATGATGGCAAGATCATTATTTTGGTTTTGTATGTAGATGATATTATCCTTACCGAAAACAACCTTGATGGCATAAGAGATGTCAAAATTGCTTTGTCTAGTAAATTCAAGATGGTAGATTCAGGACTTCTTATGTTTATACTTGGAATAGAAGTCTCTAGAAGTAGTGATTTTACTTTCATTTATCAATCAAAGTATGCTACTTCCATCTTAGAAAAGTTTGGAATAAAAGATTGTAAAGGGATTGACACCCCTATGGAGCAAGTTGTGAAAGTTTCTATTGATGGTGATGAAGGACATCACACTCCATAAAAGCTTATTGGCTTCTTGATCTATTTGAAAATCACTAGACCTGATCTAAGCTTTAGTGTAAGCAATTTGAGTCAATATATGCAAGGTCCTTTAGTATGTCATTGGAAAAGTGCCAAAAGAGTGCTTAGATACATCTCATCTACTAGGAATTTTGGCATTGTCTATCAAGGGACTAATTTGTACTTGAGGGCATACTCGGACTTGGATTTTTCAGGTGATAAGATGGATATAAAATCCATAAGTGCCTTTGCTACATTCCTATGTGGAGGAGCTATATGTTGGCTTTCAAAAAAGCAAGATACCATCTCTCTATCCTCTTGTGAAGCCAAGTATAAAGCATTGACATTAACAACCAAGGAGTTCTATGGCTCAAAAGACTCTTTGGAGGAGCTTCATGTGATCAAGGTCGAGAAGACTCCATATATAAGGGAAGCTCCCTCAAGATCTTGCTTACAAGACAAAACACAATGGAAAACACACTATGGAGCAACCACCCAACCACCCAACCAAGTAGAAGCAACCAGCTTCACCCCCAAGCCAAGGAATAAGAAGCATGAAGGTAGAGTGAAACCTTGACAATGAATCAATGATCACAATGAGGAGTAGGGCGAGTTTGGCCTCAATATATAGAGCCAAAAGCAACCTGGGCACATAGCCATGCATAGCCCTAAGTCCCCTATACATAAATTCACCTAGAATAGAGTCCTAAGCATGGACCAACTATTCATAGAAATGCTATTGATAACTCTACACATGCATACACTGTCTCATACCTTGTCTAAACTCCATTTGATTTATTGGAGTACCGTGTATCCAAGACTAGGAGTATACTGAATCCTACTTACTGGTCATGGACATAACATTCTTCCCTCCTTAAATTGCTTCTATTCTTAGAAGCTCTCTAAACAGGAAAGAATAATAGGAGCAGTTCTTTTAACTTTAATATCAACCTAGAAAATCATTATTCTTAGTCTAACTTTCACATCAAACAAGTATTCAGAGATAATCCTATTTTCCAAGTGATAATCTCTGCACTGAAGTACAACTCAGGTTTGAAAAGTACACTAAGCGATAAATTTTCCATCTTGGTTACACTCACCACAAGTTAGTAACATCACCTTCATGTAAAACACTTACATGAAACACTGGGTGAAATAACCTAACTTAAGAGATTAAAGTTAAAGAAATAATAAAATAATTATAATTATAGTCTAAAATTATCCACAACTCTAACAAATAATTCATAAGCTTTCAAGTACAAATATCCTTAGAATCTAAATTCTAAGGTATGATAATTCATTCAATTAGAATCTCTAGGAGAATCATTAAGATATAGAATGATTAAAACTCAACTCTGAGTATCCGAGATACTCTTTTGAGTTAAACGCTCCTGTTTCTGGCACCAAATACAAGAAAATAACATTCATTTATCTTAATAGACTTGTCTGTATCCTATGATAATTGGAGATCCAATTCGAATGAAGGACTGTACTCAAGCCTCTGCAAACCATAAACTGTAGTAGAATAACATCCACTAGATAAATTAAATTCTCCACAAATAAAAGAATCTCTGTGAGATCCATAGGTTCTCAAATAAAATACTGGAGTAGAGAGATTCAAAACATTGATTTGAATTCTTACTCAAATAATATATCAAGAATTAATCATCACACTTAAGAATCATTACTATTTCTTATAGTTTTTAGACAATAATTAAATATCTATATATGATCCGTCAACCATAAATATTTAGATTTATATGATTCATCAATCGTAATTTCCTAGAATCCAAAATCATACTCAATCATTTATAGAATACCAGAGTATATGTCCAACATAACTCAGGAAAAGTAAGAGTCATTCCAAAATCTTTCCATTAAGAAAATACTAGATTTAGGAATACTTCCAAAACATGATTCTTTAACTGAAGTGCAAGATTCAAGTTCTATAAACAACTGGAAATTAAAGACTGAACAATACCAAAATGATAATCATCTTCAACTACAAAACTTTAGATTAATCAAATCTAGATACCCAAAGTCCTGTTGAATATCAATTCAGATATTATTCTTGGATTCATTATGATTTGTTATCCAATTGAGCACTCTGGGATACAATCACTAATGAGTTGAGTCTATTCCTTAACTAAGAAATACTCTATCCTAAGAATATTATGTATCCAATGCACAAAATTTCAACTGATGAACCCAAATGAATCACTAATTATGCGTCTTACAAGCAATATAATTGTCCACAGCATGTACTTGTGATCTCCTAAGGTGATCAAGACTAGATTGAGATTCAAGATCAATCTTAGATCCTATGGCAAAAACACACTACTACATGCATTCAATCACTTCCAACTCTCACTCACACGTGTGGGAAGTGTTCCAAAAGTAATCCAAGTAAAAACAAGCTGCTCTCCTCGAGTAGAGAGAGAAAATCATCAATAGCTCTCGGGTAGAGAGAGAAAGCTAGAAAATCACTTACACTCAAAATCCACTCAATCTCAAAATCAATTAGATCCAAATGAGGAGTACAATGATACTAGTAGATCCATGAGCTACCACTATGCTTAACTATGATTGGACCACACTTTGCACCTCTTAATCCTATTGGACCATTGATCCATGCACCTCAAAATTCTATTGGACCATTTTCAAGCAAACCTCAAATTCTATTGGATCACTCATGGTTCCACCTCTAAATCCTATTGGACCTCTTAAACTTCATCAAACAAAAGCATTACACTTGTCTACACTCTAATTGGCACAAGTTTGGCCTCATACTCTATTTTGGCTCAATAGTGGCATTACAAGTGGAAATGGATAATTTGCCATCTATGCCAAATTTGACCCTATCAACATCCTACACCTAAATGCTTGACTATGAAATTCTATGAGACCCCTATATCAAACATTTTTATTTACTTTACAATTCTGCACATGTGGGAACATCCTCCACACATGTGAGATTCACTTACAAACTTCTATCATAAAAAATACCAAGCTAGATTTTTGCCAATTTCTCACACTCCTCAAAAAATAGCTTGGAAAGGTACTAGATCACTTGAGAAGTTTGTAAATCTTTTTGAGTGGATCCTTTGGTATGCATAATAAGTGAAGATCAGCCAAGGGATCCATCATAGCAGCACCCTCACCATATCCATGATAAGATCTCTTTGGTAGAGATCTCTTGCCAATGCCTTTGAAGAGTGCTCCACCAATATGCCACTATGATCATGGGCTTCCTCCATGCTTGATGATGATCTTTGATTTGAAAGTTCCACTTGCATGATGGATGCACCATAAATAGAGAAATCTGAGGCTTCCAAGCCTCATAAGGATTATGGAGATCAAGATCATAAGATGTGAAACAATGATGATTATCAAGACTATGCTTTCTAGCTTGACTAGTCCACATACAATGAACTATATCCATGATGGATCTAATCTTGATATCAAAGACTATCTTGATCTTTTTTAGGCTAGTTACTCTCTCAAGGATGTAAGTGTCCACTTTGGATGCTTCACTTAATCTCAAGAGGAGTTTACAATTTGCCTCAAAACATGTGAAAACATGAATTTCAAAAAAGTGAGTACCAAGCTCAATCTTGTTCTTACTAGAACCAAGAGCATACTTTTGACAATACAATATCTTGCTTTCAGAAAGTATTGGAAACACATCTAAGTCAATAATGACAAGAAACATGTCCATACCATAAGCATCATACAAAACGAGTATAGCTTTTCTTGAACTTTGAGATCCAAAAAATTCAATGAAGCAAGATAGCATTTCAAGCAAAGGAAGAGAAGCATATATGAATGTATTGTAGTAGATACAACATGAAAGATGCCCCTCTTTTCCATGTAAGGTGAGCCATAAGGACTCGGCCATGCATCTTGAAGATCTTCTTGAAATCATATGAAGAAGAAACTCCTCCTCACACCTTGGCCCCATCATAACTTGAATACCTTCAAAAAAGATAACTTGTGATGCTTCTTGAGAAACCTTGATCTCGGCCACTTCCAAGATTGAATCTTCATGCAACATGAGATCTCTATTCACAATCACTTTTGAAATAGAGAGTGTAAAGACACTAAAGGCCTCCTTGATGGATGAGTATCCAATCATGATCCATGAGCTTGGATCATCCTTCCTCCTTGTTTCCAAGGGAATATGTGCAAAGCAAGCACTACCAAGTTCACTAAGGTGATCAACCTTAGGCTTAATCTTGAATAAAACTTCACATGGTGCTATTCCTTCAAAAGCTCCAATACTCCTCAAAGCTTTGATCTTCAATGAGAATTTCTTCTCAGCATATGCTTTGAATAATAAGGAATAATCATACACCATAATACTTGAAGAGAGAAGATATGTGCATTTTTTGTAATCATCCTCCTTTGAAATATTGGACATATAAGAAACATCAAGAGATTTTGCACTCTCACTTGGATCCAATTTGTAGATGCCTTCAAATCTTGATTTATATGCAAGGATCTCACCATTCTTCTTGATCACACAATTGTCAATATTGAAATTGACATCAAAGCCACTATCAAGAAGTTGGCCAACACTTAAAATGTTCTTTGTAAGCTTTGGGACAAAAAGAACATTGTTGAGAAAGAGATCTCTAGAAGATGCAAGCTTCAAGGGAATAATTCCTACTCCTTCAATATTGCACTCATGCTTACTTGCAAAGTATATGGTCTTCTTGACTCCATCATAAGGCAAAATAGATTCAAAAAATTGCTTGGAGCCACACATATGTGAAGATGCGCCACCATCAATATACCATGAGTCATCCTTGTTGAAGGTGGAAGAGGAGAAGCTTGATGCCATAAGAGAGCCTTCTCCATCACTTGCAATATAGTCTTCTTTCTCATTGGTGATGTTGGCTTGATTGAGTTGATTCTTCTTCTTGAAGCAATTGGTGGCATAATGGCCTTTCTTGCCACAGTAAAAGCACTTGATCTTCTTCTTCTTGAGATTTGAAGTAGAAGCATGAGAGGTATCCTCCTCCTCCTCTTCATCTTGGTCTTTAGCTTTGTCATTAGAGAAGTGATGGTGTTGCTTCTTACTCCTCTCTTTGTGCTTGGCAAATAGAACTGTGCCGTCATCATGATTGAGTGATAGCTTGTCCATCCTCAAGAGTTTGTACTCTTATCTTGATTCTTTAGAAATAAGCACACTTTGAAGGGCCTCCAAACTTGGTAGCTCCTCCTTAATGGCATAGGATTGGACAAGGTTGTCATATTCATCTCTCAAGCCATTGAGAATGACTTGGACTAGCTCACTTTGATTGATTGAGTCACCAATACATGCAAGCTCCCTATGAATATCCTTGACTCTCAAAACATAATTAGATGCACTCTCATCACTCTTTTGACTACTTTGGAATATTTGATTTCTAAGAGTGAGGAGCCTAGAGGTGTTCTTAGCCTCATAGATGGACTTGAGACAATCCCAAGCTTCCTTGGATGTAGAACAATCACCAATCTCCCTCAATATCTCATTAGAGACATTCATCTTAATGTAGTGGAGAGCCATCCTAGCTCTCTTCTTGTATTTTTGTACTTCTTGAAGGACTTGAGGCTCCTCCTCAATCCCAAGTACAATGTCAATCACATCTTGGAGTATCAATATGGACTCCATCCTCAACTTCTATATTGAATAATTGGAAGTAGACAATCTCTCACTTGGTTGCAAAAAGTATGAACTCATTGAAGTCATGTAAAGTGGAGATAAATAAAAGTGATGAAAAAAAAATGTTGCTTCTCTCTCACTATAGGATCCAATAATGGTGTGCTACAATCTCCTATGCAAGATCTTGCAACAAATTGTGAGACGATTCTCACTAGCTATCTCAATCTCTCCAAAACTAGATCTACTTCACATCAAATGATGGAGTATGGGAAAAGTTAGGATCAAACACTCTTAGCACGTGTGAAATACACTAAGAAACCAAATTTGACTCAAATACAATGATATTGCATGAAACAAAATGGCTAAGATCTCAAAACAGTGCCTAGATCACATATAGATGAGATTGGTAAGCATTCAACTATGATTTTGGATCAAACAAGCAATATCTTGACCAAACCAAATGTGTCCACCCAGGTCTAGGTGCCCTACCTAACCCTCTTCAAAAGCTTATAACTTTTGATTGGCACTACAAATGGAATGAAATTGATTGCATCAGAAACTAGACAAAAATAGCTTCAAAACAAGCTATCAAGCAAGATAAATGGATCAAGCATGAGAGAGAACTTCCAAACTGAAATTGGATGTTCCTCACACGTGTTTGAGCACCTGATTCCGTACAGTACCGGGTCAGACCCAATCAATGTCCTTTTGATCTCTTTTGATCCAAATTGAACAAGATAGCTAGGAAAATGGGCCTTGACAATTTCTAGCTCAAGATTGATGAATAGTTTTCACTCAAATGGATCAAAATGCATGGTAACATTAGGTAGGCTCTGATACCATGTTGAATTCACATGTGTGGATTTTCCACAACATGTACTTGTGATCTCCTAAGGTGTGTAGATGCACCAAGATCAAGACTAGATTGAGATTCAAGATCAATCTTAGATCCTATGGCTAAAACACACTACTACATGCATTCAATCACTTCCAACTCTCACTCGCACGTGTGGGAAGTGTTCCAAAAGTAATCCAAGTAAAAACAAGCTGCTCTCCTCGGGTAGAGAGAGAAAATCATCAATAGCTCTCGGGTAGAGAGAGAAAGCTAGAAAATCACTTACACTCAAAATCCACTCAATCTCAAAATCAATTAGATCCAAATGAGGAGTACAATGATACTAGTAGATCCATGAGCTACCACTATGCTTAACTATGATTGGACCACACTTTGCCACCTCTTAATCCTATTGGACCATTGATCCATGCACCTCTAAATTCTATTGGACCATTTTCAAGCAAACCTCAAATTCTATTGGACCACTCATGGTTCCACCTCTAAATCCTATTGGACCTCTTAAACTTCATCAAACAAAAGCATTACACTTGTCTACACTCTAATTGGCACAAGTTTGGCCTCCTACTCTATTTTGGGTCAATAGTGGCATTACAAGTGGAAATGGATAATTTGCCATCTATGCCAAATTTGACCCTATCAACATCCTACACCTAAATGCTTGACTATGAAATTCTATGAGACCCCTATATCAAACATTTTTATTTACTTTACAATTCTCCACACGTCGGAACATCCTCCACACATGTGAGATTCACTTACAAACTTCTATCATAAAAAATACCAAGCTAGATTTTTGCCAATTTCTCACAATTCCACCAATGGCACTATTAGGAATCCTATTACATAAAAAATTTGCACATGTAGTAGCTTCTCCCCAAAAAGAAATGGGTAGAGAGGCATCTAATCTCAAAGCTTTATCACATTCACACAAAGATCTATTTTTTCTCTCGGCCACCCCATTTTGTTGGGGGGTGTAAGTACATGTGAATTCTCTCTTAATGCCATTAGCCTCACAAAATTTCTCATGATATTGGAGACGTACTCTCCTCCATTATCACATCTTAATACTTTGATGCTAGCATTAAGTTGCTTCTCAACAAGAGATTTAAACTTTACAAAGGAATTATACATTGAGTTTTTCTAAGGCAATAGTAAGATCCAAGTCTAACTTGTACAATCATCTATTAAGGTTACATACATCAAAGAACCACCATTAGATTCATTTGAAAATGAATGCACATCCAAGTGAATAAGATCAAGAGGAGAGATAGATCTATTCATATATCTCTTGAATGGTTGCTTATGTGTCATGGATAGACCACAAGCTTCACAAAGCTTGTCACACTTGGATATGCATTTGGGAAGCCCGAGTGATAGCTCCTTGGAAATCATGAACTCCATTGCTTGGTAGTTAGGATGGCCTAACTTTTTGTGCCATAAATCCACTTGAGAGAGCTCCTCCCTCCTTGCCATGCTCACACTTCCAATGACAACTTTAGCATCCAACTTGAACAATGTATCTTGCTTAATTCCACTAGCAATACACTTATAATCCTTCATTATGGAACAAACTCCATGTTTGAAGTGTACATCTAGTCCATTATCCATTAGTTGTCCAAAACTCAATTTTTTTTTTGTGATGGATGGTACATAAAGAACATTATCAAGATCTATTCTCTTAGAACAAGACATAATGGAATAGATCCTATGCCATATATCTTACATTCTTGATCACTTATAGTGAACATGAACTTCTTAGAATCATTATAAGAAAGTAAGGTAGAGAAATAGTCCTTGTTGTGTGACATGTGGGAGCTAGACCCACCATCAATCCACCATATGCCTTTGCTTGATGTTGGTGTTGTAGATGCCATCAAGGATGAGTTGCAATCCTCCTCCTCCTCCTCAAGCACAAGATTGACTTGCTTTTCCATCTCTTGAGCATCCTTCTTCTTGAAGCACTCGGAAGCAAAATGTCTTTTTTTGCCACAAAAGAAACATTTTAGCTTTGATTTGTCCTTCTTGGATTTGCCTTTGGAGCTTGATCCACCATCCTTGTCCTCGACCTCCTCGCCTTGGCTCTTCTTGGATGAATGAGTCTTTTTTTTTCCTTTTAATGAGAAGTTGGCCTTCTCATCACCTCCTTGCAAGGACATGGATCCCATCCTTGCTTTGAGATGAAGCATTCTACTCTCCTCGGCCACAAGCACATTATGGAGCTTAGGTAACTTATCTTGGATGGCAAAACTTTGGACTAGATTAGAATAATCTCTTAGTCCATTTAGAATGACTTGCACAAGTTCATTATCTTGGATTTCATCTCCAATTGAAGCCAATTCTTTGTTCAAAGATTTGATCCTAAGCACATACTCTTGTGCACTCTCTCCACTTCTTTTCATGCTTTGAAACACTTGATTCCTAAGCATGAGTATCCTTGAAGTGTTATTGGATTCATAAATGCCTTTTAATGAATCCCAAGCCTCCTTGGCCGAGATACAAGATGACACCTCTTTCAAGAGGTCATTGCTCACATTCATCTTGATGCAATATAAGGCCAATCTAGTCTTTCTCTTGTATCTAGCTTGCTCTTGTCCACCAAGAGGTTCATCTTCCTCTTCTATGACAATGTCATAGAGATCATGGAGCACAAAAAGTGATTCCATTCTCACTTTCCAAATGGAATACATAGTGGATGTGAGCCTCTCATTGGCTTCTAGCAAAAATCCACCCATGGATGCCATAATGAATGATTTTGCACTTGAAATTCACAAAGATTTCACTCAATGTAATGAACTAGCACAAAGCTTGGTTGATGGTACAATGAGATCACTACCAATTTCTAGCAAATCACTCCCTAGATCTATGATTTTTGACAGTCAAATCCCTAGAACTTATCACTCCCTATCAAGATCTGAAAAATGAATTTTTTGGACTTGATCTGAGCTTTCAAACATTCACATCAATGATTTATTACAAGATCTAATCATTGATATGGAAACTATGAAGCTAGATCTAGACAATTCTCCAAAAATATTGAAAAATGGATGTGTGTGTGAAATTTAGGACAAATGTAAGTCAGGACCAGTGCGGACTCACTTGCACGTGTGAACAGTACACCTGCAGCCAAAAACTTAATTTGATCCAAAAAAAGTTGATGCTACCACTCACTTCTAGCGCACTCGCATCTCAAAATTAGATCAAACACTCAAAACTTGCTAATTTGGGTGTGTTCATTGATCATTCTCATAGCCTCTTGTACTTGGCTCTAATACCATGTTAAATTTACTGAATTTGGGACCTTAATTGGATCTACAATCGATCCACATAAGGTGTTGGGTGCCAATTGTATAGATCAATCTCAAATCTAATATCTAGATAGTAGATCTAGATAAAAAATTGCATCTAATTAGCAAGAACAACTTGACAAATGATCAATATAGTTCAAGAGCAGCCTCACACGTGTGGAATATTGTCTCTCATCAAATCTCATATTCACAATGATGATCTATATATAGATCAAGTATATTTTGACCTGGTATGCTGACTCAACAGGTCTAGCGCGTGTGGGGAATGCCACATCATCTTACATTAACCAATAAATGCAAGATAAACCCCCACCTCTTTGAATCCTAACTTGGTGCCATTGCCTCACCATGATTTTGCTTGATTTAAGGTAATTTTTCTAACTTATAGGAACTTGCAAGATCAACTCCTACTGATATTTCCAGATATATACACACGTAGGAACATCCTCTCACACGTGGGAACCATGTCTCATTCACATGGGAATGCATGATCTATCAATACCACATGGCAATTTTCTACTTGACTAGCTTCTAACTAATTCATACTTGAGTCAATAAAGGCAAATTAAATCTATCGGCTTCACAAGAGGATAGGGGGAAAGCAACTGGTGGTGGGGGACAGAAAGAAGCAGATGGCGGAGCAGGGCTAGAGAAGAGAGTACGCTGCGCGTCAGGCAGAGCTGAGACAACAACAGACGGAGAGAGGGCGTATACGCTCTCATCAACGATGAGTATCGAGCAGAGGGAGCAGATGAGCAAAGTGTTGAAGGGAGTAGAAGGTAGGAAGAGCCCTGCACTAGAGTAGAAGGAAGTCGGCACGTGGGAGGTTGGGGACATGATCTGATTTCGTGCAACGGGGTAGGACTTAGCGGGGAGGTGAGGCAGGGCATGCCTGCGGCTGAGACAAAGCAGCGAGCGCCATCCACTATCGACCATCTTTCCCCTTTTGCCGTCACCATCTCTATGTTGGGGAGCACTTCCTTTTCCTCCATCACGAGCGCTTTTCAAAAATTAAATCTATTCACAAAGTTGCAAAGGCAAAGTTTGATCTGAAAACGTTTCCTCTAAGTGGCATTCAAATAATGCTCGAGTCACCATCCAAAAGAAGTTAAGAACTATCCTTATCACCACCAAAAATGTTAGTTTTATCAACGTCAACAACATCAAGCTTATATATTACATTGTCACGATTTTTGAATTGGTTGAGGATGACATGACCTGCGGACCCGGGCTTCTAAGATTCGAGGGCGCAATCAGATCAGACAGACAGTAAGTAGACTTGTCCGTTCATTCCAATGTCTCTTTATTGGTCTTGAATCTTGCTTTTTGAACATAAATAGAGCTATTAGCTAGCAGTTGCTGCACAAGGTAAGCCAACAAGAGATGGAGGACGCACAAGTAGTTTCAGGGGTATATGATGTAGTTGTGGTGGGAGCAGGCATCATGGGCAGCTGTACCGCTTATGAGGTTGCAAAACGGAGCAGGTCAGTTATGCTGCTGGAACAGTTTGATTTTCTGCATCGGAGAGGCTCGTCTCATGGAGAGTCCAGAACCATCAGGGCAACATATCCTGAAGACTACTACACAGCCATGATGCAAGAGGCTTTTGAGTTGTGGGAGCAAGCTCAGGCCGAGGCAGGATATATGGTGCACACTA
The DNA here is from genome assembly GCA_029204225.1 of Diphasiastrum complanatum. Classification (NCBI taxonomy): domain Eukaryota; kingdom Viridiplantae; phylum Streptophyta; class Lycopodiopsida; order Lycopodiales; family Lycopodiaceae; genus Diphasiastrum; species Diphasiastrum complanatum. Next base: position 53,708,481 of record CM055100.1, on the reverse strand, counting down.
AGACTTGTCATTTGGATTTTGGACCTGCTGAGAACAAAAGCCTCCATGCTGTTATTTCTGCATGTAAGAAGCACGGGGTTCCTGTGGAAATTTTGAGCTCCAAAGAGGTTGCTCATAGATTTGATGTCTTTCAATTGCCTGAGAATTGGGTCGCATTGCGGACAGCCAAAGGCGGGGTATTGCATGCATCAAAAGCAGTTGCCATGTTCCAGCAACTTGCACAGAAAAATGGGGCTGTTTTGAGGGATCGTACCAAGATTTTAAGAATACATCCTGGTTGGAGACTCCCCAGCGGAGAATCTGGCGTGCTGGTGGTCACGGGCAGGGGAGCAGCTCTTGGAAGGCGATGTATTCTCACCGCTGGGTCTTGGACAAACAAAATTGTGAAAGAACTATCAGGGTTTGAGCTACCCATTCAGCCTCTTCACACAACGTATGCTTATTGGGCGATCGGGAAAGACCATTCAGATCTATTTTCTGTTGAAAAGGGTTTTCCTACTTTTGCTTGCTATGGCCAGCCTTACATCTATGGCTCCCCCTCTCTTGAATACCCGGGCTTGGTAAAAATTTCTCTTCATTCTGGATCGCCCTGCGATGCAGACACCCGCATAGTAGCTCCAGATTGGAAACCTTTGAAGGAAATTGTGAGTCCCTGGATAGCTTCCCATATGCATGGAAAGGTGAAGCATGAAGATCCAGTCATGGCAGAAGCGTGCATCTACTCCATGACTCCAGATCAAGATTTCATTCTAGATTTTCTTCCAGTGCCAGATGCAAAGGAGCATCAAGCGGGTTCCATCCTTGTCGCTGCAGGTTTTTCGGGACATGGCTTCAAAATGGGCCCACTGATTGGTAGAGTGATGGCTGACCTTGCCATTTTTGGCACCTCTAGCGATATCCCTCTGGAGTATTTTACTCTTGCACGCTTCTGCAGACATGCCAAAGGTAATCACAAGGACTTTGAAGAGCAAGTGCACTCCTTACATCTCATGAACTTGACTGGCTGAAGCAAGCCAGATTATTTCCTGATCAATAGGCAAACCACATCTCTGATCTGCTTCTATTACTTTGAGTTTGTTCTATTAACAAATTATTTACTACCTCAGCCAAACATGGAATCTTTGTTTGAATATCTGTGCAGGTTTTGATTGGAACTTAAAGTAACATGAATGAATGATGCATTAAATGTGTTAATGTTGAACAAGCTATTGCATGTGTAGCCGAGGAAAGTTAACTCTTTGGGTCATCTCAATTTTATTTCTATTGTCCTTTGCGATTATGAAGTACAGAGACGAATTACTGAAACTTTGCCGCCCTTCTTAAGGCGCTTAAAACCTTGGGGTTCTTGGAAAGATTGTATCATTGTAGCTTTTTACTACCAACAAGATGAGATTTTCATGAATACTGATTGTCAAACTATCATGTCAACTTGATTGGGGAGGGATTTATCCCTTTTTCGTAGTGATCAACATGCATTAGCTCCCTATGTGTGATCCACAAATTTGTGCATATAACCGGTTTTGGTCATGAATGTTGGTTTTACAGCATGTCTGTAGTTTGCATCATGAATAAGAAGTTCGGGATCAAGTTTTTGATTATCAATGTTACATGCCTACTTCTTGATTTTGGTACCTGGTCACTTGGTGTCGTCAGGGTTCATCAAGTCTCGACCGATGTTGGAGTGCCAGAAGAGGACGACATATGTGGAGGCGATGGCATACAAGAAGACTTTGGAAAATGGGTAGGTTGTGGCATGCCAGAGGAAGACAACACCAAGTGGGAGGAAGGTGGTATGCAGTGTTGGGCATGGGCAGATATGGATGCTATCTGCCTACCAAGTATCCCCTCTCCAAGAAAGTCATGTCTGGCAATCCCCTCTCCGTACTGCTCCAGGAGACGTTAGCGCACATCTATTGGGATGCTGATGCAAGGGGTCGCTCTCAATCGTGACCCGTCGGCCCTAGTGATCTCCAACAGGTGGGCCTTGAGCCTCGTAACGACACCGCCATCTCTTGGCACCGCTCTACGATCCGCACCTGTCCTTGCCCTCGAGCAAGTCTATCTGACCATAACCCATAGTCTTTCTCGACACTTTATATTATCTATAATGGATTACACATGGAAACTTGAGGTTATTTTTGTCTAAGCCAATACTTCCCAGTAAAATCTAATTGGCTATAACTTTCAAACCTCAAAATACACAATAGAAAGTAGAGAAAAATAGGGAATTGACATGTGATTAGCCAACCCAATATTAAAGCATAGGCATTGTCAATACACACCCCCAAGTGAGAGTACTTTCATGACAACATCCATTTCTCTCACCTAAGACATGACTACCATAGCCCGCCTCCCAACAAGGTGGTGCCACACCTAGGTTCAGAGAACCGATAGGCTCATCCCATATTCAAGCATCCTGGTTATGGGATGACTGCATTGATAGTGTCTATTGCCCTATGGTTGATAAAACTCATGTGGTCCACCACTCTTCTATAGCCACAACCCAAACCGTATTTCCATGAGCCTTAGTTGTCAATTTGTGTATTAAGTTTAGATAGAATATGCCTTTGCAAGTTAATAGTGTAGGCCATTGGCCTGACATGCTTTAAGGCTTAGTTCTAGGAGGTATAATAAAATATAACATACATCATGGGCATAACACATTATTTAGCTTAAAATATTCTAGATTTTGTCAACTTAATTAGATCATCTTCACAACTAACCACATTGAATCTTTATGTCATAAATTCAACATAAAATTAATTTAAATTCTATGTACCTTGCATTTGGACACCTCTCTCTCTCTCTCTCTCTCTCTCTCTCTCTCTCTCTCTCAATGCTCAATACAAGTTCCAAATCAAAGAATTCGAATGTTCCATCAAAGATGCTTGTGTTCATTGCAAAGCAAAAAAGACCTGCTCAAGAAAGTTGCCAAAATAGTACCTTTTGGAGTTGTAAGGAGTACACATTTTTTTCACGTCTTTCATGGTAGACTCTACTTCGCTTTATAGTTTCATGAATCGTCGATTCATAGGCAAATAATTGGGGATTACGAACCGAATCAAAATTGGCTAGGGACTTGAACCGTTTCTAGGTCATTTTCCAATGAGGACCCGATTCTAATTCAGTTCAGAGAGAGAGAGAGAGAGAGAGAGAGAGAGAGAGAGAGAGAGAGAGAGAGAGAGAGAGAGAGAGAGAAGTGCACCTTTGCTCGAGGGCCTTGGAGAGTGTAGAATTAGGGGAAAGACTAGTAGTGATTGACAGGGGAGAGAGAAATTAGAATGTACAATTAGAATAAAAGTAGAATTACTTTGCTATTGTATTATGGATCCAATCGGTGGATTAGGACCATTTGGCCTCACCACGAGGCAAGTCGATGGGACATGCGTCCCATCAACGATAACCTGGGCCATGCATGGGTTGCCAAAGAAGAAACTATATGTACAATGTACTTTGCTTTTTTGAAAAGACAGTTGCTATATGAGCTTGGAGTAGGAGAGTGCTTTCTATGTGGATGTTATTGTGTTTTATAATTTTGTTTAGAGCGAATTTTAACTTGGTATCAGAGCGGCTCAGGGAGTGTGCACAATACAGAGTAGTCGTTGACGAGAGCTTTGAAAAAACGATTTTATGAAAGTTCGGGGTTTATGGTGGCCAGAAGCAAAAAGGAAACACCAGTGCATTGTTTCGGGCATGCAAAAGCTTGGCAAGCTCAGTACAAGAATTCTTAGTCTGTGCATAACAACTAACAGTGTAAAAAATGGACAAAATTTGAGAATTTTGCAATTAGTCTGTGAAAAAAATCTGGCGAGAGTTATAAGTTTTTCACAAAATCGGCAATAACTTCACGATCCATGTACTGTTTTGGATGTTGTAAAAATAGGAAGGTAGACATTCTAGCCCACTCAATAGCCATGAAGTAAGTCTGAACTTTTTGTCAGAAAATTGCCAATTATTAGAGAACCTAGTGGTTTTTTGTGAAAAAAAAAAGTGATAAAAACCTCTTCTCAAGTTGGGCCTATCTCACAATTTCTCCACAGTTTTTGGCAATTGAATGCTCTAAGGACTTATAATAGTTAGGGCGCCCTTGGTCTTGGCCTCAGACGACATTGAAAGTACTCAAAAACTGAATGAGATCAAGCCAAAGAAGAGGGTGGAGGGCACGGCCACATAGAGAGAGAAAGCTTGTGCACTCACTTGAAGAAGATGAAGTAGTGTAAACTAGACACGAATGCTAGCTTCATAGACATTTACATCTAAGTTAAGATTCAATATTATAGAATATCCTCAATATATATTCAAATCTTGGAACTTCGTCCAATACAAATTGAAAAAACAACTTCAAAAAATATTTAATACAATTGTGTTGGAGGGTTTGCGTATTCCAAGACAACGCTAACCCTAGTTAATAAGTGAGGGATTTGACACCCTACGTGTGTAAGTCCAACCCGATAATCACATAGTTATTTGATTAGTTAGAAATTAATAAAAGAAATTTAGGCCTTTTGCGGGAGTTAAATGTCGCAAGGCCTAATAGTCAAGTTAGTGAATAAAAAAGGGTTTCCTCCAAATTTCAAATTTCAAATTTCAAATAATAAGGGAGGTGGAAATTGGCCAATAGGATTTGAGGCCAAAGCCCTAAAATTCACTATATAGAGTGGCGAATTGTAGTTCATTTTTCACATTCATGTTTATTTCAATAAAGCAGGTTGAACCTCTATCGAATTGAAATCGGATGTTTTTGCTCTTCTTCCTTTTTCCATCTCTCATGTTTTATTTGGATTATGCTATTTGTTGGATTTGCTAATTGTTGGTATTGATCTTTGTTATACTTTTTGTGAAGAGAGAGAGAGAAAAGTAAGTCTTACCTTTACTTGAGTAGTGTTAATGGATCGTAGTGTTAATATTGGTGTTAGATGTGGATCATAAGCATGTGCTTGATTATGAACTATGCTATCGCTCTCTTGGGAACGAATCTTCGCGTGACAACATCTTAATCCTCTTCCTCTCCTTTGATGCTTGATGTGCTTAGATCTAGGGTTGAAGGTAGATAGGAAATACCTGCTACAATTTTTTTTTTTTGGTGCCATTGTCGGGAGCTACGCTAATTTTTCATTTTCAGCATGTTTATGATCCGTGGATGGATTTTAGCTTGCATTTAGGCATCTTGTCTTGAAATAATAGTATTAAAATTACATTTTAGAGTTAATTTGGGAGAAAAATTGCTTGATTTGTATGAATTTTTTTGCTTGGAATCTGTTTTGATTGTTGAGCAAAGAAAGCCAGACAGATCACCATTTCTAAGATCCATTTGGATCTGAAGAAGTCAGAGAAATAAAACAAAAATCGTTCATTTCTATTATTTTGGTGACAAATGGGGCAAAAAAAGTGAGAAAAAACTCCTAAAATTAGAAAAATACTAAAAACCATCATTCTTCTGGCCTACTGTATGTAGATATGACACAGATCTATTTATAGCCAGGTTGGTTAGAGTTAATTCTAGAAATAAAAGGCCAAAGTGATTGTTCCACTATTGTTGGTAACCTTTTGTAGAAAGTTTTACACCTTTCTGCAATAATATCAATTCTCTGAGAGGAACCTTCGCTTGAACCTTCGCCAGAGCCACAGTCAGTTCATCTTACTATTTTTGATAATCAGTAAGTTGGGCAAACATTAAGTCAAGGTCAGCTGTTATACTTAGCTATTTTTGTCAAAAAAAAGTGCTCTTTTTCGCAAAATAACAGTATCACTCTTGAACCTTCTCCTGAACCTTCGCAGATTTGTCTGAGGTTTCCAAATTTAGTGATCCATCATTTTTTAGTTTGACAAAGGTCAATTATATCCGGATCTATCAAAAAATTTATTTTAACCCTCGCCAAGCTGCAAAAAAATCATTGTTCGCCAAAAGAACCTTCGCCAGTTCCATAGCTTCATCATTGTCAGATCTATATAATGTCCAACCAGACGAAGGTTAGTTTTTTCATATTTGTCAGAAACATCCAGTTAAGTGGTTTTTTACCCAAAAGAGTATTGACAAAATCCTCGCCGAGTTAAGCTTCACCAGTATTATTTTTGAATTTTGATCTATCTAATCTAGCTACTGTCAAATTTGTGAAAGATTCTGTTATAGTCTGGTACTAATTCTGAGAAAATTTCTATTTATAGAGTGTCATTCACTTGATCAAGATATCTTTTATGAAGTTAAAATTTGATTGATATCAAGTGATGAATTTTTTATAGATCAGATCAGAGAATAAAGTGAGAAATCTAGATTCAATCTCATTATCTATTACTAAGTGATTTGAAAGAATGCCAGAATCAGATTCTGAACCTAAAGTTAATATACCCACCACGTATTATTATTAGAAGACCTCCTTGGTTGGAGTTACCTAAGTACAATGGATTATCTGATCTAGTGAGATTCCTCAATTACTGAATCATGTGAAGTCTATGGTGAAGTTAATCCAGAGGATAAACTTAAATTATTTCCTATGTCCTTAACTGGAGCAGAACAAGATTGGTTTTATAATCAAGACTTTTCAGAATGTTTAGATTGGGAAGTAGTTAAAACTACCCTCATTACGAGATTTAAGCCTAGAAAATTCTTGGAAGATCCTTTCTTACTCTCAAGTAAAATTAAAATGGGAAAAAAGGAGAGAATGTGAAATTACATTGAGCGGATCAAACATCTTAGATCCGAATGTGAACCAGATCTCATTAACAACGATGCTATGATCATGTGGTTCTTAGCAGGTTTACCAAAGAGGATCAAACGTGAGCTCAATTATCGAGGAGAATACCTTCATTACAACATGCAGTGGATGATGCAATACGAGAAGAGGATGAAGAATCTGATGATGATACCAATATTGGAATGTTGCCATATACAGATGGGCAAACGACTACAACATCCACAACTATTGCATCTACGAACATCAATGCAACAACCAAGTTGATGATGAATGAGTTTGAAAAACTTGGTAAAAACAGCAGATGCAGCTGGAAAAGATGCAGACTCAGTTTGATGCGAAGCTAAAAGCGTTGGAAGAGCCAAGCTAAGAGTGAAAAAGCAACTAATGAAATGGCTAAAACTTTTCCTAGTAGGGAAAACGTTTGGTGCGCAATCTCTGCTAGAAATCATATTATGAATGAATGTCCAACAATGAGAGACGAATGACGGACACCTATTGTCATCTGTGCAATTCAGTCGGGCATAAGACAACCTTTTGTTCGTTCAATCCACAGGTTATTCAACAAAGGTAATTTAAGTTTCAAAATCAAGAAAATCCTAGATGGAAAGCACCAAATGGAAAGGTCCATGGGCCCCTAAAATACGTGGAATGAAAATTCCTTTTAACATGTGTACCATATGTGTGTGTGTGTGTGTGTGTGTGTTTGTGTGTATCTATGTATAGTACACATAGTATAGTGACCCTATCCATTAATCCTATATGGTACACATGTTAAATGAAATTTTTATTGCATGTATTTTAGGGGTGGGAAAAAACTTGCCCCTAACGACACTTCATAAGGGGCGAAAAAAAAAACCACCCCTAAACCCATTTGAACATCAAAACCATTGAACAAAACCTCTTTACCAAATCCATGAATGAAATTCTTCCCATGAAGACATGCATCTTTTTCCAAACCATCAATTACAAAACATTAACCACAAAGAAATGTGAGAAACACAAAATGTGTACCTCCCACAACTTGCATGCCTTTCTCATCATAGGTGTGCCTTGATGACTTTTCCCTTTGCCTTTTCCTTGAGGGTATCCCTACATCTTGACTTGGAGAACTTTCTCCACCATCACCATAATTTGGAAGACCATCTCCACCATCATCTTCCATAGATCCACCACAATAAAAAATGTTCAAGACAACATCGCATGAGAAATTGTCAACTTTACATAACTAATTTTGGCCTGATTGAGGCCATAGCTGTTTATGTGTATGTATGTGTGTATGTATATGTATATGTATGTGTATGTGTATGTATGTGTATGGTTATGTGTATGTGTATATGTGTATTTATGTATACGTGTGTATGTGTATGTGTATGTATATGTGTTTATGTGAATGTGTGTAGAGAGAGAAAAAATATGAGGGTTAAACCCCAAACATTCAAATTTGAGGTTCCACCATAGGGTGTAGGTAGGACAAAGGGGTAGGGAGAGTGACAAATCCTTACACTCTCTCTCTAAAATATCTTTAATAGCTTATATATATATATAACAAAACTATTTTAGAGAGAGAATGTGTGTTTGCCGTAAAAAAATGTCACGCTTCTGTTGACAAAAATGTCACGCTTTGCAAACAAAAAATGTCACCCATTTGCAAAGGAAAAAGCTAAAATAAGTTTAAACAAAAATGGTAAAAATAACAGCCTCCAAAAATATATAAACACTTTTTGTGGGTGCCCATACTTTCCCCCTATTTGTCTCCGCAGGATTTGAATTTCTGAAGCCCCGCTCACTCGTCATGCTCTTTGTCTCTCTTTTGGATCGCTGATCCTATTTCGTTAGAATTTTGAATATGTTGGTGATCTGTTGTTGTCTCTTGAGCCTTGCCAACGATCGGAGCGTTGAGGTGAGTATCTAATTCCACTATTGTTCTGCTCTGCAATATTGCGTTTGCTCCTCTTTCCTGTAGGGCAACGATGGTTTCTTGCTCGCAGTATGTCAGAATGAAATGACTCTTCCATCACTACTACTTTTTGGTAGTATTGATGGCTTCATTCCTCCATGACCAGCAACGATGGAGTGCTACTTCCTCAACTAGCTCAACGATGGATTCATTCTGGCTTTAGGTGTGTCGAGAAATAGAGCCCATTGGCCAACGATGGATCAACAGGATAACGGCCAGCAGAGGACGTGAACAAGCATATTGGCCAGCGATCTATACAAAGTGGTTGTGCTCTCTATGATTGCGTCCATCAAAAGATGAGACATAGCTCCATTAATGATGTATCAACAATGGATCAGCAGTTTGTAATGATTGGAGGATACTTTTGAGCCTTGCCAGAATCAGAGATGGAAGAAGAGCGTTGAGGTGAGTATGTAATTCCACTATTGTTTTGCTCTAAAATATTGTGTTTGCTCCTCCAAAAATATATAAACATTTTTTTTTACCACACACACACGCACGCACGCACGCACACATGCACAAATTTCAAATTTCATTTCTCTCTCTCTCTCTCTCTCTCTCTCTCTCTCTCTCTCTCTCAGGTGGAAGGCGGGTCTCTCTCTCTCTGGGTCACGAGCATCCATGGCTGTGAGGTCACATGTGTCCAATCTGGAAGACGTAGTGGGAAGGCTACGCCAGAAGCTTGCAAAAAAAGAGCATGGATCTCATGGTTTAGAACCTCTCTACAGTTGCTGCATGATTTTGCTTGAAAACTGACAAGTAAGCTCTTAAAGTATAACATTGAAGACATTGTTTCATTGTTTCATTGTTGATTTCCTTTGTAATTTGAATGAATAGTGTCACCTACTGGCCATTCCTATCTTGCACCATTGTTATGGTCATTATCATCAACATTCATATAAGCTACATTGAACAAAATTTGTGTCTTCCATTGTCAAATGCCAGAGCCATTGAGGCGTTAGGGATTGAGTCTTATTTGCTCGAGGTAATATGTTGGCTCATTTGGTTCCAACGTACGAGATCAATATCCTCCATAACATGTTAGAAACCTCACTCGTTACTCTTTCAAGTTGGATACTTTGACATTACCAATATCAAACAGGTTGCTATTTGCCATCCACATTAATATGTCAAAGTTTGATCCATGTCAATGATAAGAAGATATTACAAATTCAGGCAATGTTCTTGTTGTTCAAGAGACAATACAATAGTCCTATTTTAACTACAAACACTTAATTACTAATAATAGCAATGAGTAAATTTCATCCTTCTTACTAGAGTGTTTGCTATTAGGATCTTTTCTACATGTGTGTTTGGGTTTACTTTTAGAAATAGTGGGTCTCTGTAGGAGTTGTACGTTTGAATGGTATCTTTGTTAGTAATATCTAATATTTGTGATTATCAAATCATAGGGTGAACTTGAAGTTGTCCTATCTTGGCTACTATAACCGCTTCCCAATCAATTTATTTATGCTGAAAGTTTATGCTCTCTCTCGGCCCTCCTCGTATTTATCGCATTTGTTGTATTTGTCGCATTGTTAGAAACTAATTCGAATCCCCCTTAGATAACATAGATCTGCCATCACCAGCCATCTGCATATTTGAACTCTGTTTCACATAGTTTGCATTTTTTTGCATATCTCGAAGAACCGACAGTTGGCCGAAGTATGACTTAGAACATATTTTCACGGACCTTCGGCTTTTTCACACTTTTTGAAAAAATGCGATACTAAGTCCAAATGAATTAGAACGTGTTTTCCACTTACCTTCGGCTTTTTTGCATTTTCAAAATTGTGACATCAGCCTCTTTCGCACCAGGGCATGAACGGGAAGTGGAAGCAGTTGCATATGTGGAAAGCACAAGACAACGACGTGCAACCAGAATCAGTTAGAATTAGCATATTGTGTTCTTTTGATTAATACAGATTAGATTAATTAGGTCTCTCCATTCCTATATACAAGATCAACAAGGGAGGAGAAAATACAGTCGAAAAGACAGAGAAGTAACAAGCAGTAGCTAGTTACAAGGTAGAAAAGAAAAAACTAGCAGTAGCTAGTTTCTCGTGAGAGAGAATATCTCTCTTGCGCAGACACACTGATCTGGGAATATCTCTCTTGAGCCGACGCGCTGATCTGGGAAACAGATAGTGCTCAAAACTTTTACAACATTCTGATAATAAAAGGGTTGCAGCATTTTGCCCATCATGTGCAATCTGTGAATGATTTGTGATGCTTGCTTGCAGTAGATATAACTTCTGTTGTTCTCAGTTATGATTGTTGATTAAATATTATCTACTGTTTATAAATTGATATCAGATCTGTAGTGTTAGTTTGGGTTTCGGAAGATGATTGATCATAGTATGTAGCAATAGCTGCAACTACACAGATCGACTTTATCCGAGTGTTTAACCTCGGGACCATTGAGAATAGGTTCCAACAATTATGCATGTACAAAAGTGCTCCTGCCTTAGATTGATGGAATAGATCTTGGTTTTAAATCTATGTGTGATCTATGTGCAATCACAAAGTCTTAGGAGATCAATAACACACTTTGTGGCACTCCCACATGTGTGAAATTCAACATGGTATCAGAGCTAGCCTAAGATATCCATGCATATGTCAAGTTTGATGTGAAAATTTGCCTTGAAATCAAGATTTTGTGAGTGAAGATGCATCTCCTTGTCTATATTTGTGATTTTAGGATCAAGAAGGGTCATAATCATTATGAATGGACCTGATCTGGTACTATAAATTCAGTGCTTAGAAACGTGTGAGGTACATCCAAATTTGATGGTTTGGTTTTCCTCCAAGTTAGATCCAAAATATATGCTAGATAGCTTGTTAGAAAGCTAGAAAAGTCTAGTTTTTCATGCAATTTGTTTCAAACCAATTGAATTAGCCAATCAAAAGCTATAGCCTTTTGAATGAGGGTAGGTAGGGCACTTAGACCCGTATGGACACTTTTGGTTTCATCCATATCTTGCTTGTTTGATCCAAAAACTCAAGGAAAAGCTTGCCAATCTTGTCTATTTGAGATCTAGACAATTTTTTGAGGTCATAGCCACATAGTTTCATGAAACCCAATTGAGTCATTTGTAGATGGTTTTGAGTGCTTTTGTGTGCTTGAGTCAAGTTGACCAAACTTTGCCATGCTCCATCTTGGGATGAGAGTTTGATCTAGTTTGAGAGAGATTGGTAGAGTTAGTGAGATAGGTTTCACACTAAGTTGCAAGATATCATATTGGAGTTGGTAGTACACATTTTAAGGATCCATTATTGAGAGAGAGAGAGAGAGAGAGAGAGAGAGAGAGAGAGAGAGAGAGAGAGAGAGAGAGAGAGAGAGAGAGAGAGAGAGAGAGAGAGAGAGAGAGAGAGAGAGAGAGAGAGAGAGAGAGAGAGAGAGAGAGAGAGAGAGAGAGAGAGAGAGAGAGAGAGAGAGAGAGAGAGAGAGAGAGAGAGAGAGAGAGAGAGAGAGAGAGAGAGAGAGAGAGAGAGAGAGAGAGAGAGAGAGAGAGAGAGAGAGAGAGAGAGAGAGAGAGAGAGAGAGAGAGAGAGAGAGAGAGAGAGAGAGAGAGAGAGAGAGAGAGAGAGAGACTTTTTGATCCATTGTTGCTCACCATCCCTATTCTCTGCTAATCTTGATGCAAACACAGAAGACCTAGAATCAAGCAAGAGGGCTGACCATGAAATCTAAGACTGTCGAATCTTAAACTTTAACAATGACAAGAAGAAGAAGCCAGACCAGCAAGCCCATGTAACCAACACGAAACAGAAGAACCAGGAAGATAAAAATGAGCAGGAAGTCTTCATGGTGAGTCATCGCCATGTTGAACAATCAGAGGAATGGTTCCTCGATTTTGGAGCAACACAACACATGAAAAGCCATCAAGAATGGTTCATCAATTATTCGGACTACATCACCAAAAGATTCGTTCACCTCGGAGACAACAACTCCCACATAATTGAAGGTGAAGGTACTATTAGGATGAATTTTCGGAATGGAATGTCGAAATTTGCACCAAATATATTGTATTGCATTGTCTGTCAGTCGAATCACAGATTCAATACATAGGGTAGAGTTTTAGATAGATTTTTCTCAAATTCTTGATAATAGCAAGAGAGTTCTTGCACTCGAAAAGAGACAAGGATATATCTCCATGATTTAGTGGTCCTTTTAAATTTCTTAACAAGATTGGTAGGGCTGCGTATCGACTAGACTCCTTGTTGGAACTAAGGTTCATCTTGTATTCCATGGTAGTCGGTTAAAGGAACGACTTGGTGGAAAGGATAATCTGATTTTCACAGATGATCTAGTGTTGTTGGAGGACTTGACTGCCTTTGTATCCCATGAACCAGAGAGGATCACGGATACCCGTCATCATCAGTTGAGAAATCGTTTGATTTCTGAATATCTGATTCGTTGAAAAGGTAAGTCAGATCATGAGGCCTCCTGGGAGAGGGAAGACGATTTGAGACTTAGATTCCTTGGTTTTTTTCCATAGAAGGAAGTTTTTATGGGGGAGGAAATGTTATGTACCATAATGGTATGCCCTTCAGTGACGGCCTCGCAAGGGGCATGACGCAGGTCCTGGCGTTATCGACATGTTTGGGTGCCACTCATTACCATCCTAGGTGGTCACGTGTCGCCGTCAGGACGGTGCTTGATGGGACTCACTATGCTATGTCTATATAGTGGTGGGATTTCCCTTTTGTCATTCACTCAATCTACCTAGGAGTTGGTGGATGGAGAGCACGTGCATGAGCCAAGATGTGTCTCTAGGCCAGGAGATGTATGCTAAGGAGAGCTGAGGGTGATGGCTGGTGGTATGGGACACCAATTATCGCAGGAGGCTTGACTAGGCATGACTATGACGATAGCTCCAATGCATTGGGGTGGGTCGCTTGTGACCCTATGGATAGGCGGATACAGTGCATCGTCACTGGTATGGGATATGTAGTAACCTTCAAGGCAATTAGAGATTCATAGGAGTTGTAACATCCTCCCACCACAAGGCTGAACTGTGAAGGAACCTATCAACATGTGCATCCTCTAAGCCAAACAATCTCTCCTTTTTGTAGAAAGAGAGTTGATTCTTGATCACTCTTCTTTGTTCTATATATAGAACAAACTTCTTCAAGCCATCCTCCCACCCTTGTAAAACCTTTGTATCATTTCATATATACTTTCTTTGAAATTCTTGGTCCAAAACATAGGCAACTGCATGGAGAGGGCAATAAAAGGGACAATCCCTCTCCCAGTCTCTATGAGAGGAGCCATCCACTCCAACTTTCCAATATCTTTCAACAAATTATTCAAGTAATGTGCCATTCAAGGTGTGAATCACACGTGAGGATACCTCTCTATCAAAAGCCTTTCAGCTGGTCTATTTGATGCCTCACCATCCCAATGAATTAAATGACATTTTGTGGTCCAACCAATTCTACAAATTTAGTCCAAATCGCACAAAGCCTCTCTGCACTTTTTTTGCCTTTTGAATTATCTATGGCCTTCACAAAGTATGTCTTACTGCATGAGTAACCAAGAACACCATAAATAGTTCGACTCCTAGTGTCACTCCAACCATCACCAATCGAAGAGACGCCCTCAGAGTAACCATCAACTTATGGTCGTGAAAGTTTGAATAAACCAGGATTTTTAAAAATGTGCATCAGGAGGCTTTGACACCTATAAACACATTCAATGTGGCTCATCCTTGGGACAAACCCTTTTCCAAGTCTCACAGTTCTATTAGGAGCCCACCAGCTCAATTTTTAACAAAAGTAGTTCTGACGCCAGTACGTGTGCCCAGATTTTACCACATCATCAATTGCTCCGTCTTCGACTCCACGTCAAACGTTTTTGGTGAGCCTCCAGAGACAACACCCACTGGTTTCTGATCCACTGATCAAAAATTAGCTGGTGTTTTCTCTGAAGGGTCACCAAAAACGTTTGACGTGGAGTTTAAAACGGAGCAATTAATGGCGTGGTAAAATCCGGGAGTACGTAAAGGTGACACAACCACTCCTTTCGTTTGCATGCCCTAGAAGGACCTTTTTGGCCATTGCTTTCTTGCAAGGCTTCTTGGCCAAATATTCAGATGAAAGAGTACTGAACATTGCCTGATATATACTACTTCGTTGGGTGTCTGAGTTTAGGAAATGGGCAGTGAAGCCAAAACCTAAATCATAAAACAATATAAAGCCAACAAAACTGCCTTTCAAACTCTGTACTGATTGCAAAAGTTGCTCTAACACAAACACACACACACACACACATAAATTATCACACACACACACAATCATCACACACACACAGACACAACTCATCACACACACACAAACACCATAACTCCCTCTCCCTCTCCCTCTCCCTCTCCCTCTCCCTCTCCCTCTCTCTCTCTCTCTCTCTCTCTCTCTCTCTCTCTCTCTCGGGCTTCTACAGAACAGTCCGTTGCCCACGTGCCCTTTTTTTTTTTTTTAAACGCGTCCTAGGCCCGGACGCGTTTTGGGCCTCGAACGCATCTGCTTTCAGACGCTGGATGCGTCCAAAAAAAAAATTTCAAATTTTTTTTTGGATGCGTCCGAGTCCGGGCCCGGGCGTCTAACACGGACACGAAAAGGCCGCGTCCGGCCCGGACCCTCATATCTTATATATATATATATATATATATACTGTAGTGGGGTTTTCTTTGCTTGTCTAACCTCAACCCAAGATCTAATCAATCTAGCATTAAAGAGATGAAGTTAGTTGTCACGCATAGATTCGTTCCCATGAGAGCGATAGTATAGTTCAGATTTCAACATGAATGGAAGATTCACATCTAATTCTAACATCTATTAACCCTAAGCATTAACACTACACTCCACTAACACTAGATCCACAACAAGATAGCTTACTCTTTCTCTCTCTCTCCCTTTCTCCCTCATAGAAAGTATAATAACATGTAATCCCAATAACAATCAAATTCAACAATTAGCAAAACACAAATAAAACATGAGAGATGGAGGAAAAGTGATAGAGAGCAAGGACATTCATCAATCCATTTCACAAGAGAACCAATCTGCTTTATTGAAATGAAACATGTGTAGAAACTCGAGTTGGTCCCTTTTTATAGTAGAGAAGAGGACCATGGCCTCTGAATCCTATTGGTCCATTTATGTCTCCCTAATTATTCAAATTTAAAAAAGAGTGGGAACCATCCAAATTGGAGGGGAACCCAACTTTATTCACTAACTTGACATTTAGGTCCTGTGACATTAAAAGTCCCGCAAAAAGGCCTAAAGTCCTCTTATTGACTTTCAACTAATCAAATCACTATGTGATCATCAGGTTGGATTTACACACGCAGGGTGCCAAATCCCTCTCACTTATTAACTAAGGTTAGGGTTGCCTTGCGATTCGCAAACCCTCCAACAGTATCCCCCACCAAAACTGGTGGCGGTCCCACGACACCTGCAAGATGCAGTTACTGTGGGCTTTTATTCGCTTCTCGTTGAATCTTTATTAGATGATACTGCACCTTCTCCATGGAGTCGAGTCGGGCAGTGCTGAAATCTAAATTGTGCGACAAAAAACAACGATGGGCTCCAGCAATCCATTTTGAATTTGTCCAGGACGTGAATCGAGATTCCCAAGAGCCTCCCATCATTGCTGCGTAGAAATACAGTCGAGCCATCGATAGCTGATCCTTGATATTCTCTGAGGCCATTGGTTTATTTGGATCGAATGCCAAAGGAGAAAGGCAATCATCCCATCTCGTTGCCACGGATGCCAACAGAGTCAAGTCTTTCGCAAAAAGCGTCGATTGTCTCACTGTCGGATCTGGAGAGTGTATATACTCCCGCTGGTATGCTTGTAGTGCCCGATGGAAATCTACTGATATTTTCCAACTGTAAGATTGATGGATGATTGGCTAATTTGGCGTATGGATTGTAATTTTGTCCATGGCCAATCCCAAATCCTTCCACCTATTCTTGCGCGACATCGATACATAATATGGATCTACGAGCAATTGGCGAGGGCTAGCCACATAACTTCTAATAGATTCTGGAGTTTTCTCAAAAATTGTAACTCTCCAAGCTGGCTATTCTCCCAATGCAGGTATTTTATCCAATTTCTTGCCAGCCTCTATTTCAAAGGTCTTAAACTTAAGGACCCAACCACCATGCGAGGACTCATGAGGATGTCGTGCTAAAAAACTCTGGATCTTGTCCTTGACGTTGATTGGTCTTCTGAATAATGGTGTGGTCCTTGATGAAGATGGACCCGGTTGCACTGCCTGTGGAACTAGTTGTTGTTCTTCAACTTCAGGGGCTCCACCCTGGTGCATGCCCGAATCCAACTCTGTATCCATTGGGGCATCAGCTTGGTGCGGAGGGGAGAATTGCGGCATGACCGGAACTAAAATTTGAGGTCCAGCTTCCAACATCTGAGCGACTGCTTTTTCATATGCATTGATGGTTGTTTTAGCCTTTGCCAACTTAGTTGAAGCTGCACCTTTGAATTTGTCAAAGCGGCCTTGGAATCCTTGAAGCACCACTTTGTAAGTTTCAACTTTCTTGAACAAATACGCGATCTCCATCGGAGTTACCGGATGATCAGGTATTTGTGTCTAGAAATACGCATCACGCTCAAGGATGGTCACATCCAATTCACCTTGGAGACGTATGCGATCTTGTTCTGCCATCTACAATTGACCCTGGAACAGCTGCACTTGTTGCTTTGCATCCTGCATGGCCTTGTCCACCTGATCTTGAGCGGTTGTGAGCACATTCTACAGTGAGCTGACATACTCGTCTAGGCGATCAGCCTGTTGATGTGTCATCTTCTTTTTCAGCTTTGGATTGCTGCTTGGCGATCTTCAACTCTTTGTCTAGCTGAATAACTTTCTGGCTAATGAGAGTATTTTCCGATCCCATATCTAAGATTCGCTCCTCCATTTCTTTTTTCTTATCTGACATAGACTGGATCACTTGTGCAAGGCTTGAGACCAAACCGAGAGCATCACTAGAATCTATTGTTGTGGAGGTGGTAGCAGCAGAAGGACTTGGTATTGTCCTTGGTTGGCATGGAACAAGTGCTTGTAATTCTTCTTTTTCAAAGATGTCTTTCTCTTCATAGCCCTCAGGCACTGTGGCGTCGAACTGCTTTGGTGATTTGACAGCTTGCTCGACCCAAAGTGTGGTTGGTGCGGCTTCAGCTTGAGGTTGCTGGGGTATCTGAAATGAATCTTCAACACCAGTAGTAGTATCATGGAATTGTTCGAATTCTCTTCCAGGAGATTGGAGTTCAAACGGCGCAGGGCTCTGGGGCATTTCAAAAACTTCGGAGGCCCCAAGGGGGTTGGAATCATCGAACATATCCATGAAATACTGAGTGTTTGGGAAAACAGCTTCTGTGTGTGGGGGTGAGCTGGCCTGGGCAGTTGTGATGGAAATGGTAGCCCCAATGGTCACAGATTGTCCGTGAGAGGAAGCAGAGGCGGGAGAAATAAGTAGTTCAGTGCGAATAGCAACAAGGGGTGGAAGTGCAGCTGACGATGTCTATCTAGTACAACGTCGTGACGCAGAAGGCGAGTCAGGAATGACGATCTCGCTGTGTGGACGACGTCGACTATGTGAGCTGGAGGCCTGTTGAGATGATTCGGTCGGTGCTTCTTTATAATAAAAAGTTACAGAATCCAGGTGAAACGCATGGATTTTATTTTCAAGGTGGGAGGCTTCTAGGAGAGATAACAAGGGACCAGCAGCAAACTGCTGCTTGGTATTGCTCTTAATGGCTCGTTTGAGCTCTCAAAAAACGGTCTTAAACCAATTATATGGTGCCAAAGGGGCTTGTTATCTTGACATATGACTCAACTATCCTATGCAATATCTGAGAAGGAACACAACATCACTTTGCCAATCAAACACAAGAGATACGAGGATGAGGCGGCAGTGATAGATGGAGGATCGGGTGTCAATTTGATCTCTACTACTTTGTACGAAAAATGGGATTTACAAGGATTGAAGCCAGCAAGATTCGCCATCAAGCTAGTTGATCAATCCTGTGTGAAACCAAAAGGTATAGTTGTCGATATCCCTGTAAAGATAGTAGGCATGCAGTTTGTGATTACTTTTGTAGTCATGGATATACTTGAATCTCCATCTGCATACCGTGTTACTGGGAAGACCATGGTTGAGAACTGCGCAAGTAGTACACAGCTGGGGTACGGGGAAACTCACCTTCGAGAACAGAGAGCAGGCTGTAAAGGTTGATCCAACCACATGGGCGGTGAAACCTATTGCACCCAAAGCTGATGATGGATCATCCACGACAGATCACACGATTGATCGTCCAAGGGTAGCCAATGGGGGGGTCACTATCATTCAGAGATGGATGTCGTGATATGGACGGATGCATTAGCAACTATTGACTGCCAGGCATGTCAATAAAAATCAGATCCGTAACCTAGTACATCTTCACCCAAGTGTTACACTATGGACACACCCATCACATTTGGGGTGAATATGATAAACGTAGAACAGGTCTTACACCACATGGACCCAGATCGTTACGGAATCAGGAAAGTACCAGCTCAACCACCGCAAAAGTCTGCTATGGCGAAAGTCTCAAGGGTTGATCCACCCAAGGCACCTGCGAATAAGAAGAATCAGTTGAAGCAACGCTACAACCAAGTGATTCATTGCAGTGATCTACCCGATGAGGCGATAGCTACAGTGGATGCGGATATTCGCAACCATGAGGTGAATGTCACGACAGTCCCGATGAAGGATAACAAGGACGAATCCACCGAGATGACAAAAAAGAGCAAAAAGAAAGTATTGGAATCCTTGAAGTCAATCAAGTTGGACTCAGATACAGCGTCATCTTCTACACATGTGATAGAAAATCAAAAAATGACCAGTCGGGCTAAGATCAATATGTTGAAAGAGGAATCTCGACGAGCGCCAGTTCACGAGATGCCTGAGACTTTCAAGAACTATACCTTGGACGACGTGGTAATCATGATGCCGCAAGCCCAGAGAGAACCTGATCAAAGTCAGGCACCAGCGGAACAAGTCTTCGAGGGACCTGCACGAACACAACTGATGAACCTTGCCGAGCCAGGTGAAGAAGAAAAGATAGTGCATGTGGGAGAACAGTTAACACCCACACAGTTCAAGAGACTACGATCGTTTTTGGTGGAACATAAAGACTGTTTTGCATGGAGTTATAGTGACCTGAAGGGCATTCCACCAACAGTAGTCCAACACACCATACCCTTGGTGGACAGAGCAGTCCCCAAGGTAAGCCGTTATTACCGCTGCAACCAGAATTATACTGAGCTGATCAAGCAGGAGTTGCAAAAGCTGATGGATGCAGATTTCATCTATGAAATCGAGCACACGGAATGGGTATCACCGATAGTTATAGTACCCAAGAAGAACGACAAAATGTGGATTTGTGTGAATCTGAAGGCGCTAAATGTAGTCACCAAAAAGGACCATTTTCCTTTACCATTTACGAAAAGCGTCCTCGACAGGGTAGCTGGTGCCGAAGCCTACAATTTTCTAGACTGCTTTAGCGGCTACAACCAGGTGAAGATAGCCCCCCCAGGACCAACACAAAACAGCATTCGCCACGGAATGGGGAACCTATGCCTATAAAGTGATGCCATTTGAACTTTGCAATGCCCCAAGCACTTTCCAGCGAGTCATGCAGGCGGGATTCAAAGATTATTTACAAAAATTTCTGGAGATTTTCTTGGACGATCTGTGCGTGCATGGACCAGATTCAGAACACTTATCCAACTTGGAGAAGGTGTTACAAAAATGCCGTAAATACCAGATCTCTCTGAATCCAGAAAAATGTCAATTATGGGTGACACATGGTTTTATTCTCGGCCATATAGTGTCAAGACATGGGATCGCCACAGATCTATCTAAGATCAGGATCATTGTTGATCTACCACCCCCGGGGAAGATCCGCGAGGTCTACATTTTTATGGGTCATGCTAATTATTATAGGATCTTCATTCTTGATTTTGCAGAGTTAGTCCGACCAATTTACAAACTCACAACGGATCCACATTGGAACGAGGAAGCCCTAAAGGCTTTTCAGAAGCTTAAGGATGCATTGGTTTCAGCACCAATCTTACGCCCACCCAATTGGTCCATTGAGTTCCATGTGCATATAGACGCATCGAAGTATGCAGTTGGAGCAGTCTTAACCCAGCCAAGTGAACACAAAAAGGATTTTCCAATCCGATTTGCAAGCCGACAGCTCAGTGATACCGAAATGAATTATTCAACCACAGAGCGGGAAGCACTGGCAATGATCTATGCGGTTAAGAAATTTTGACACTACTTGATGGCCACACATTTTGCTTTATATACGGACCATCAACCCTTGCTCTATCTCGTTAATAAAACTTGCAACACCGGACCAGATGGCTACTTCTGTTGTTGGAGTTTGATTTTCGGATAGTAGTTCGCAAGGGAAAACAACATTACATGGTAGATCACGTGTCACGAATCAAAGGGAAGGAGATTGCAAACCAACCCGACGATGAGCTGGCAGATGATGCCTTATTTTACGTGGACACAGTACTAGAATGGGTGGCCGACATTGTTGAATATTTAATGTGGGGCCAACCAGACAAATCTTTACCAAAGGAAAAACATTGGAAATTGATCTTAAAGGCTAGACCTTATCAGTTGATTGTCGGCCAGTTGTATCGAAGAGTTCCAAATGGAATTCTTTGACGGTGTATTCTTTCTCATGAGGCCACCCAGATCATTTTGCTTTCACATGAAGGCATGGGTGGAGGTCATTTTGCATCTGACATTATAGTTCACAAGATCCTGCAATCAGGATGTTGGTGGCCAACGATTCATAAGGATACAGAGGAATACTTGAAAAAGTGCGATGTGTGCCAAAGGGCAAGGAGACCAACGAGATTGAATTACGACTTACTACACCCGGTCTTAGTCCAAGCACCATTCGAAAAGTGGGGATTGGATTACATCAGTCCAATTCACCCTGCAGCAAAAAGTTTCCAGGCTCGATACATAATCGTAGCCATAGACTAACTCACCAAATGGGTCAAAGCTAAGGTAGTAAGAGTAGCTAATGCTAGGACCACTGCCAAGTTCTTTTATGAAAATATCATTATACCTTCGGATGCCCGGTGGAGCTAGTCAGCGATCACGGAAGCCATTTCATCAACGAGACCATCAAGGTCCTGTTGGAGGAATTCTTCGTGATCCACAGGACCAGTATGCCTTATTATCCTCGTGGTAATGGGCAAGCAGAATCATCCAATAAGATCCTGTGTAGCGTGCTCACGAAAACAGTTGAACCTAGCTGATCGGATTGGGAACATAAGTTGCATGCTGCACTGTGGGCATTCAGGACAGCATATAAAGGAAGCACTGATCAAACACCCTTCCAATTGGTATATGGTCAGGATGCTGTAATGCTAGTAGAGTTTTTAGTTCCTTCATTAAGGATTGCCACCACGCAATGTCTTAATGAGTCCAAATCTCTACAACTATGCCACGAAGCTCTGCATAAACTCTGTGAAACATGCTTACTAGTGATGCATGCACTGGCAGCTGAAAAGGAAAGACGCAAGGCATGGCATGATCGCAGGTTACAAAAGAAAGATCTTCGCTCCAGGGATCTGGTCCTGATGTATAAAATCAAGGCGATCAAGGAAAATTTAAAATTCACAGACGAAGGTCCTTATAGGATCAAGGAAATTCTTAATCATAGAGTCGTGAATTTGGAAAAGCTAGATGGGACACCATTCAATACACCCATCAACGGTAGCCGGTTGCACAAATACTGGCCACCGCAGTAAGATAGATTCAGATTGGCGATGGCACATTACGAAAAGCTATTCTACTAAACCATCACCACTAGATCTAAGAAGGTCAAGCCAAATCAAGCTAGATCCATTCAGATTCAGCCAGATCTGGCAAGATCGAGAAAATCCATCAGAATCCAAGAAGGATCCAGATCCTAATAGGATCAAGAAGGAAACAGATCATCAGACTAGCTGATGGATCTACTACCAATTATCCATCAGAACTTCCAGAGAACCACCAACAGTCAGATCAAGCATGGATGAAGTTGATTACCATCTTACCAACCCTCGCAAGGTGCCTAAATGGAATCAGAGCAGTGAAATTAGCTTGCCTACATGGTTTGATCTTGAAAATCCAATCACAAGAACAAGTTGCGTGAGAGATCACTTCCTGCGAGAGTTGAACCCTCGCAGACAGTCTGAACCCTCGCAGAACCTTCGCATAGCAGTCAAATCACTCTCGCAGACTTTTCTGAGGTCTTAGAATTTTGTGAAGAAGGTGTCTGCCAAAATTTGGGTGGAACTGAACAAGGAAAAGTGGATTTCACCTAATATGCACTCTAAATTCCACTATATAAGGGCTAAATTCGAGTCATTTGTCACCTTTGCTAGCGAAGCTCTGCCGAAATTTACACTGAAATTACCAACTTCTTCGTTTGTGACCAAACTTCCTACCAGCTATCATCTGATCATACTGAATATCGATCTGCGCTCTGAACTACACTTCTTATCATCCAACACGCGTTATTCACAGTTTTTAGCCATTTCCACACCCTTTTCCATTTTCCACCGTTTTTTCTATTTTTCCGACCGCTAATCATCACTGCTAACATGGTCGTGACATCCTCGAGGCCACACAGATCTGGCCTCTACCCTCTGATGCTCTGATCCAACCATGGCTACAGCCAGCCGGTCCACTTCTAGCGGCAATGGGTTTTAACCCGGTGCTCTTCCATTTTGAGATTAACATGGGCCTCACCCTTCACGCTTACGCCACCTGGGACGAGGAAAAGACTCGTTCCACTTTTTGTACCAAGGTACCACGTACA
The DNA here is from genome assembly GCA_029204225.1 of Diphasiastrum complanatum. NCBI lineage: Eukaryota > Viridiplantae > Streptophyta > Lycopodiopsida > Lycopodiales > Lycopodiaceae > Diphasiastrum > Diphasiastrum complanatum. Next base: position 53,684,930 of record CM055100.1, on the reverse strand, counting down.
AGGTCAGGATTAACGCCGACTCGATGGTTACCATTGGCATTATGTCCGGTGATCGTCAGCCCTTCTCCCATCGCAACGCCAAAACTCTGATCAAGCCTTTCGTCACCCAAATCGCACCAGAAATCTCCATACAGACTAACAATGATTACCTGATAGAGGCTATCATAGAATTCGTCATTCAAGTGGCTGTGCATCTGTTGAATAACTTTTTGGTTATTTCAACATTTCGCAAAGACAGAATCCAGTCTAAGCTGCTGAGTCAAATAGTGGAATCTTTTCTGGAATTCTCTGGTCCCTCCGTTGTGCCATACGACTGGCATAGTTTCCTTATTCGAGAACTAACCAACTCCATCAGACCCAACAACCATGAGCGAATCGTAGCAGGCCCTTGTTGCCCTTGTTGTGTAACTTTGCCTACGCACTTCTTGAGGCAGAAGTGCACGGTTTTCAATGCTCATCCCTTTTGTCTACCCTCGTGCCACATACTAACCTTTTATTTGCCATCTCAAGCATCCACCTCCTCCCAACCTACAGTTATTAATACAACGGCCAACAAACAAATGCGTGGCGCTGCCTCTACATCCACATCTCCACCTGCTACCCAAAGACGCACCTCCACTACCGCACTAACCACCCCATCAACAATCGCCACTTCTTCTTTCGTGCAACCTCCCACTCCGATTTTTGTTGTCGCTACCTCTCTTCATGTTCCATCCACATATGTTTCTGTCTCCATCCTCATTTCTTCTGTTGATACCACTCCTATTTCTCTTCTAGTATCCACTACTCCATCCATCACCATTGCATCTTCCATCACTCCTGCAGCCACGGTTGCTTCCATTCCATTCAATCCCTCTGATTCTCAATTGTCTCCCGACATTATGGCATGGATGCAAGTCATCAAATTTTCACCCCCATGCCAGACGCTTTCTGCTCCATCCTCACCTTCTTCCATACTCCACTACACATACGGCTGCTGAGACGCGAGACCATGGCCAAGGCGCAACTACTAGCCAAAGCCAAACCACATCATCCAGAGGATCACGCACGATATCTGCCAGTCGGGCCTTCCGAAGACCAAAGTCCGTGGAGGAGAAAATCAACGAATTTTTATCAAAGTATCCCCATGAGTCATCAAGAGACGGCTGGCAGATATCGTTTTCTGCTCAGACAATCAAGGGCAACGAACTGCAAGTATTACCTGCCCTCCAACCACAACCAGAGTGGTGTCAACAATTGTTCGAAAGAGACCCTGTGGCCATCAGGGCCTGCGTGACAAGTCCACAACAATTACGGGTGAACGTGCATTTCCTACCATGTCCACGAAGATCCAAATGGGCGGAATGCGGCACCCCTCTGGACAAGATCTCACTGCAGAATTACAATTGGCCGATGATACCATCAGAATATGGGTGGACCACGGATGTAACGCCAGAAGGGCTCTCACCACGTTCGCCAACCAATATATAAATTGCCCTGATCCAACAGTCCGCGCGACAACCACTTACGCCCGGGACTTGGAACATCTGATGGGGATCGAAACTAAATGGGACAATTTTCTCCCATCCATATTCTTTGATGTTAATAAGGTACTACCTTTAGACAAAATCGAAGATCAGCTGCCAATAGCTCGTGTCTACTACCGAGTTGCACTTCAGGGTGATCCATGGACATGCCGATTCCAAACATGGGTCGACCAAGATTGACTGCGGGGGTCCCACAAGTCTCTTCACACGCCAAAGGACCTGAAGAAATTGGACCGCCTCAACTTTATGGAGGACGTCACCACCTACCTCATTCAGCAAAGACGGGCGAAGAAAACGCTCTACTAAACCAACAGAGTGCTGAGGGACCGGCACTACTTCAGGTCGTGGGTCCTGTTGGGGGTATTCCCAACAAAGTGTAAATAAATAAAATCATTCAATAAAATGTGTTGCGAGGGCATGGCATCATGTGCGCGTAAGCCCATGGCCCAATGAGCACGCAAGTAAAGTTGTAAATAAAATAAACTTGACTTGGGCCTTAGAATAAAAATAAAACTAGAGGCCCAAAGTCATTTTTAAACTTAGAGATTACTTTTTAGAGTTGGATCCAAATTGGGACTCACATGAATCTTGTGATTACCAATGTACTTTTTGTGGACCCTTGGATCAAGTTGGGTCCAAGATGAATAGATAGGATCATTGTGAATATTAGCCAATAGGATTGAGGGGCAAGGGCCTTCCCCATTTTATAAAAAGGCACCATTTGTATACTATTTTCATGCTTAATGAGAAGGAGGAAACTCTACCAATTTTGGAAGAGAAACATCCTCATTTGCAATTCAATGCTTGATATTGCTCTTGTTGTTTTCTATTGCTTTCAAGTTCATGCTTTTTGGTTTCAATAGTTTATGTCTCTCCTTTAGCAAGTACAATGTGCATTTGAGCTAACTTCCACCCTCCCTCTATCTCTATCTTTTATCTTCTTTTCCCTTCATCTTTTCTAATCATCCCCTTCCTTTCACCTACAATCATGATGAATGTTAGTGTAGAGGAGTAGAGTTAAGGGAGAGTAGTGTTAGTGGTGAGTAGAGTTAAGGGAGAAAGTAGGAAACTAACTAAAAATAACATCTATGCATAGTTAGGTACCTATCCAGTGATCTAACCCTTGTTGACAGGTGAGAGGGCTATACTACACAAGATCTTCGACCCTACAAAGAGCGGTGGATTAGACACGTCCTAATGCTCTTTTGCTGATGTCACCATATCATTTTAGGCGACTATACTTCATGGTACTTGTTTGATCTTCTTGGTCCTTTGGAATGCAAAGGGTTTTGTGTCGCGAAGAGTTTCGTGTCGTTTCACGTCGTTTGACCTTCTCCTGTTGTTCGTGCTGTTCGCGAACATTTCGTTTTTGTGTCTTTTTGTCAGATTGGGAGTTGAGAGCTAGTAGAGCTTTGGTAACAGAAATATCTTGTTTCTTCATCTCCCTCTCAAAGCGTGATAGGTTGATGACTCCAAGACCGCTCCTCTGTTTCTCAAACAGACCTTTGTCTAAGGCCTTTGTGAAGATGTCAGCAACCATCTTCTTTGTTCCAATGAAAGTAGTCTACAGGTTCTTCTTTTCGATCAGACCCCTTATCAAGTTGTACTTGATTGCAATGTGTTTCGTCCTTGAGTGAAACACGGGATCCTTTGTTAGGTGTATTGCGGATGTATTTTCCATCTGCAAAATTAGAGGTTCATTCCTTGTTTTACCTAATTTGTCAAGGAACTGTTTGAGCCAAGTGATTTCATTGGCCATCTTTGCTGCTGCTACATATTCTGCTTCGCAAGATGACTGAGCTATGATGGTCTGCTTTTTGCTGACCCAGAGAATTGTTGCTCTTGCTGCGATGGTACATCCTCCTGAGACACTTTTGCGGTCGTCCTTGATATATGCCCAGCTAGCATCACTGTAGGAAAGTATCTGGAATCCTGCATCACGAAAATAATACAATCCAAAATCCTTCGTCAATTGAAGGTATTGCAAGATTTGCTTCACGATCTTCCAATGAATACTGAATTAAGGTATAATTTTCCTTCGTCATAGTCTTTGTCAATCTATAAGCCAAGATAGCATCTGGCTTATCCTAGGTATGTAATCTCAAAATGTTTCGAGATGTCGTACTTCACTTTAGCAATAAGTTCTTCACTTTTGTAGAGTATCAGAGTGTCATTCACATATACAGCTACAATGATGATCTTCCCATCTATAATTCTTACATAAACATTGGAATCAACTATTAGTGGCTTGTATCCTAAGGACTTCAGGGCTTGATCTTTCTTCTTATACCATTGTCGCGCTGATTGCTTCAGACTGTAGATACTCTTGTGCATTCTGCATGCATAAGTAGGAAGTGAGCTTCGTCTAGCTCACCATGTAAGAAGGTTGTCTTCTCGTCCAAGACATCTTGAATGTGAAGAATTTCCTTCGTAGATGTAACTTAGTAGTTACGTCCCTCATATCATATAGTGAGTTTAGGATGTCCTAAACGTCTCTTGACATTTTAGCTTCAGCTATGTGTCCAATCTGTGTATCTAATATATTGAGGATAATAAGCGCAAAAGCTTTATTGTCCTTCGATTTTCACTTTGAGTCATTCAGGTTTTACTTATGTACTTGTAACAACATCCCATAATTCACCGGCGATTAGCAAGGTCTTTATCTTAAATTTCCACAAATGATAATTGGATCCATTCAGCTTGTCTGCGATAAGACCAGCTTTACTTTGAGAATCCATCTAGAACTTAGTCTGTCGATTGTATCGATGACACTCAGATGCAGTAATGCCAACAATAGGAAATCAATTCTCTGATACTGAAAGATTGAAAAGAACTGAAGAGTATGATTATTAATTTGATATCGTGAAAGATATCAAGTATTAGAGATTTCGCTCTGATATCATGTCGGAAAGAAGTGTGCAGAAGATAGGTCGAACTCGAAAAGAAATGAATGAAAATAATTCCAGTGTCTAGAAAGAAAAGTTTTCGTGCGTGGTAGAATAAACTACCTTCCTCTTTCTCTATGCATGACTACGCCTATCAATTTCGAACAAAACAATAGTGATAGAAATCACGTTCGATCTTATAGTAACTAACTTTAAAATCATCAGTACTACAGTGATTACATAGCCAAACGATAATGCATGGAATTATCAGACAAAGAATTTGTCGCGAAAAACTACAGAAAACGCATACATTCTGGGACAAAGCTGAACGCAATAAAAATGGTATTGATTCAGTATGAAAACGAAATAGAAGTAAATGAGTACCATAAGTTGCGGATCAAAGTCGCGTACTCTATGTTATCTTTGAGGGACTAAAATGAAAGTCTGAATTAAGCGCAATGTTGATAAGCAGTAGCGCAATAGCAATCTCTAAAACAACTCTAAGAAGTGAGCTGGAATGCTCAGGAGTGTTCAAGCTCGCACGCTTTAAAGAGAGAGAGCTAACTATTCACATGCTTCTTCATAACTTGAAAACTGTATAAATATGAACAGCTATATATACTAAGAAATTAGGTCATCAATTGTGATTGCCAGTTGGCTGGTGTCCACTGCATCCATCTGGTTCCTTGTCATTGATTGCTAATAAGCAGTGAAAATTGGCCGTAAACAGTCTGTCTGCATAAATGAACTAAAACTGTCACTTTGTAGAAATGAACTAAAACTGCCACAGGCAAAAGAGACGACAATGTCAAAATTTTGCGAAAAAGACAACAGTGTCCTTAAATTCCATTAGGGTAGCCCTACACTTTGTCAGAGTCATTTTTTTTAACATTTGAGGCACTTTGAAAAAAGTAAAAAATGTGACTCTACATATTTACTCGTAATTCCTGACAGGCGATAGTGTCGCTAAAATGTAAAAAAGACGACACTGCATTTTTACTCGTAAATCTTGATAGGCTAAAAATGCGACACTGTTGTCAAATTTCATGTATTTCTGCAGACTGTGTAAAAACACTTGTAAATCTGCAGACTATGTAAGAACACGAGAAAATCCGTAGAACTGGATCAATAGATAAAAAATCGATTAGTCGATTAGTAAGAAGGAGAATAATCCAACACAACTAAAAATTCGAACATGAGTCAAATTGGATTTTCTACCCCACCATAGTTCGTGTGGTGTTGTATGAGGAACACCTGATTTTCCTATCTTGTTCTGAATGTAGGCAATTGTAGCTACTGCTTCAACCCACAGCACTCTTGGAGCCTTCAAATAGGCCATCATGCACCTAGCGGCTTCCATGAGAGTCACGTTAGCAGCACCACTGTGTTGTGGTGTATAGGATGTTGTCTCCATAGAATATCTGACGAATCATCATGGGTTTGATGCAATTGATCTGCATGTACACGTACCTTTAAGTGACACAGGTTGTCTTTTCTTCTACCTTGTATAATCAATGTACTGGTGCTTGCATCAACGACATTGCATGCTTCGTCTGAAAATGTTATACGTATTCCAGCATCTAGTATTCTTGCAACTGATAGCAAGTCCTGCTGTAGTGTAGGTACGAACAGAATGTTTTCGAGTCGTCTGTCTTTGTCGTTTGTATTCAGCCATAGCAAACCAATACCATTCTCTTGATGCTTTGATCCGTCTCCAAGAATAATAAGTCTTGATATATCTACACTCCAAAAGTCAAACATTATCCATCTTGATGTAACGAAGTGTGATGTTGCTCCTGAGTCAAAAATTATCTCTTGAGTGTCAGATGTGGAGGCTGCACACACGTTTGTACAGATATAGGCGGTCGAATTTTCATGATTCAATCTTTCTTCACCCATCTTTGAGCTTTCTGGCTCTTCAATGTAGGACGAACTACTATTGTTCTCCCGTTTGCCTTCAGCTTGTTTGTTTCTTGGGTTCTGGTGATAGTCCATGGCTGCATGACCCTTCTTGTGACAATGCATACACTCAATCTTCGGATTGAGCCAACACGAATCGACAGTATGTCCTTCACGTCTACATCTCACACATATTTTTTTGTCTCCACTCTGTTGTTTCAACTTTTCTTTGTTCTTCCATTTGCCTCTGTTGCTCCCTCTGATTGCTGGTCTCGATCCTGCCTTTGATCTGACTCCCTCTTAGGCTTGAACTACTTCTTCGTCTTCTCCTTGTTGTTGTAGAGAGCTTGGTCAGAAGCATCCTTGTGATCAAGGTGCTCTCGAGCTTCGACTTCCTCTCGAATCTCGATCATTGCCTTTTCAAGTGTCATAGCTGGATCTCTTGCTAGCAACGTTCGGGTTGTCTGGAAGGATCTTGGTAGAGTTCGTAACAGGTAGGTAAGCTGCTTCTCTGTTGATAATGCATTCTTTAATCCGAAATTGTATAGTGAAAGGAACAGGTCCTTCATCTCACTACAAGAATTGCCGTGATTTTCGACGTGAAATCGCGTTTTTTTTTTTGAATCGACGCGAGCGTCGAAAAATACGTCGCTATAGGGTCGTCAAAATTTGTCGCATTTAAAATCCGTCGGAATCCGACGCCAAGCCCAAAACTGGCAACCGGCCGGAAAAAATATTTTTCAGAGAACATGCCACGTGGACGTCGGATTTCGAATGGCTCGACCACGTGGACGTCGGAATCCGATGTCCATGTGGAAAAAAATGAACCTGAAAAGAAAATTTTTCTTTTATTTCTACCATGTCTTGAAAAAAAAGTTCATTTTTTTTTTGCCACGTGGACATCGAATTCCAAAAGCCGATCTCCAACAATCTCCTACAAGAATAAAAAATAAGAAAACCCTAGAAAAATAATACAACTTATAGAATTCGGTCACGGACGTCGGATTCCGACATCTGTATTATCCGTTGGAATTCGACGTCCGCTTTATGCTTTTTTTTTTATGCACGGACAGGTGACATCATCCATTTACAAAGGTGCAGTATCCAAAATGGGATGTTGGATTTCGACATTTTTACTGGCCGTCGAAATCCGACGTCTGAAAAAAAAAATTTGACAAAAAAAAAAATTTCGGCAAATTTTTTTTTTTTGTGTCGGATTCCGACAGATTATGAAATTTTTTTGAATCCGTTGTCGAAACCTTGTGTCGAAAATCACACATTTTGTTGTTTCTGATAAAGGAGGTGAGGTCTTTGCCATCCCATTGCAGGTTTGTTAGCTGATCTTCAAGAAGCATGATCTGACTGCGTGATTTTGTCTGAAATCTTGTGAGTAGAGTATCCCACATCTCTCTTGCATTGGAGAGTGTAGCCAGGTCAAGTGTGAGACTATCTTCGATGGATGATGACAACATGGCTACTGCCTTGTCGTTCTTTTCTCTCCATTCACGTAGCTCCTTGCTTGTAGTTGTAGGCATTTCTTTGGTGTCATCTACCCAAGGAAATAATCCTTCTCCCTTTAGTATAAGAGAGGTCTTAACCTTCCCTGCTAGGAAATTCGACCATGATGAGTCTAGCATTGTACAGATCTTTGATTGTATACTGCTTATTGAAGCCATTGTTGTAGATCGTCTTCTGCTTGTTACTGGTTTCTTGTTCTGAATGCTTTGCCTCCTAGATCTGATAGCGTTTTAATTATATTTGGTCTCGGATATGAGTCTGTCATGACAGCTCTGACAATCCAAGCCGGAGCTCTGATACCACTGAAGCGAATCGCGAAGACAAAATGAAACGCAAATGAGTTCGGATGGAGTTCGGATATGATTGTTAGTCACTATCCATTATATCATTCCTACAATCCTCCAGAATATAGATAGACAGTGCTGACCTACATATTTTTGGATTAATTCAGCATTTAACAAGATTGAACCTATGTGCAAAATAGATAAAACAAGCGAATGAAATACATGAACAATAAACAAACAATAATTCAATCGAGATCAGACAAATTTAGAATGTTATGTGCATATTAGCTACAACATCATCCACTGATCCTCTTTTGTTCAAGCACTGTATGACAGACTCACACATCGCATTGGCACGAGAGAATCAGTGTTTTCCCACGAACAGTGTCTCGCTTACTAGCGGACTTCTTGGATCTCTGTGGATCCTCCTTACAAAATTGTCTCGCTCACTGGAGGACTTCTCTATTCTATATTCAGTCTATCTATCTGTATCAGTGCATATAGCAACTACATATATTCAGAGTAATATCTTGATTAGATAGACTAAACAATCTATAACTAATCACAGATTACAAGAGTGGGAGATTAGACATGTCCTAACGCTCTTCTGCTGATGTCACCATATCATATCAGGAGACTGTACTTCACAGTACTTGTTTGATCTTTCTGGTCCTTTGGAATGCAAAATGTTTCGTGTCGCGAAGATTTTTGTGTCATTTCGCGTCGTTTGACCTTCTCCTGTTGTTCGTGCTATTCGCAAACATTTTTTTTTTGTGCCTTTTCGTCAGATTGGGAGTCGAGAGCTAGCAGTGCTTTGGTAACAAAAACATCTTGTTTCTTAAATATTTTGAGAAGATGTGTGTTGCCTCACAAAGTACCTGATCTAATCATGTTCTCACATGATGGGATGGGAGGTGGACATTTTTCAATAGATATCACTGTTCGCAAACTTTTACAATCATTGTGTTGGTGGCCGACTCTTCATAAGGATACCAAAAACTATAGTCAGTCATGTGATGTATGTCAACGAGCACGGCGTCCTACGAAGCAGAATTATGAACCTTTGAATCCGGTTTTATTGCAAGCATCATTTGAGAAATGAAGACTTGAGTATGTTGGTCCTATTCATCCTGCGGCAAGAGGATCTCAAGCCAGATATATCATTGTGGCAATGGATTATATGACCAAGTGGGTCGAAGCAAAAGCAGTTAGAGTTGTCGATGCTAAGTCTACCATTAAGTTCCTGTATGAGCACATCATTGGTTTGGATGTCCTATCAAGATCGTAAGTGATCACGAAACACACTTTGTTAAGGAAACGAGAAAGTGTTTGTTGGAAGACTTTTTCGTTATACACCAGTTTAGTACTCCGTATTATCCAAGGGGTAATGGACTAGTTGAATCTTCTCTGCAACATTATGACAAAAATGGTTGAAGCAAGTCACATAAATTTCATGCAGTGTTATGGGCATTCAGAACTGCTTACAAAGTTAGTATGAATCAAACACCATTTCAACTGGTTTATGGTCAAGATGTAGTGATGCCGATTGAATTTGCGTATAGCAGCCACAGAACGATTGGATAATTCAAAATCCTTACAAATGCATCATGAGGCCTTACATAAACTATGTGAAACCAAATTGATGGCAATACATGCATTAGCAGCAGAAAAAACTCGTTGCAAGGCATGGCATGATCACCGCTTTTCTGAAGGAAGGAGATCTAGCATTGATGTATAAAAGCAACTGATCAAAGGAAAATTGAAGTTTACAGACGAAGGACCATACAAAGTGAAAGAGATATTGTCCTACGGAGCAGTTATTTTAGAACATTTGGATGGAAAATATTTTAACACCCCAGTGAATGGCAGCCGACTACACAAATTTTGGTTGCCAACCAGTTCAACTAGCATGATCCAACACCTTATCAGTTTTACTTTTGTTGTTTTGCAATTTCTTTGTTTTTCACTACTTGATTGATTTTTTTTTTTGGAAAGGACACTGTAAAAAAAAAAAAAGACAAAAGAAAAAGAATCATGAGCAAAAGTAGAAAAAAGTCATCAGATTAGAGAAAGTTGAAGAAAACTATTTTCAAGAATCAATTTTTGATGAAAAATGACTTAGAAATTCACTTTTTGAGTCAGATCTTGAACATACTATTTCAAAAACCTTCGCCGAGTTGCCAAATCATACATCCAGTTCAGTACACGAGTTAGACGAAGGTTATCTTGCAGAGAAACTACCTAGTTGAAGTCAGGTAAACATTCAGAAGCTTACCACTTTGGGAACCTTTGCCGACCCAGATATCATCATTATGAACCTTCACCGACCTGACAGATGGATTCAGAATGCCAAAATCAGGTTGGACATATGTTCAGACCCTAGAAATTTTTATTACATATAGTACCTAGGTGAAGGATGTCCTTAGGCGAATGATGAATACCTTCAAAACTTCGCCAGACTACCATAGTTGTCAAGAACCTTCGCTGAGATTTCTGGAAGCTATTTTCACAGTACTGAGCCTGCATGCAAATTTCTGTCCAGAATTGATGAGCCAAACTAGTACTTTGTCTAATGGACCCTCCAAATCAGCTTATAAAAGGGTTGAATTCGATTTCATTTTTCACTTGTGCTAGCAAAGCTCTTGCAAAATTATCTCGTGACCAAAACTTTTCTAAACTTTCATACAGCTTTCTAATACACTCTTGCATCATTTACTCTCAGTTTTTGCCTTCTATCATCATGTCTTCTACCGATACTAGTCAGTCTCCACGTTATGTCATTCATCATGATATTCCAACCACAACGGACATTATGATACTTTCTAGCACAAGCATGGTGGCTCAATGGATGACCCTTGCTGAGCCTATGCTCACGACAATGGGGATCCATGAGCTTTTCTAGCAAAATTAATATGCAATTCATTATGATGGCCTTTAGTAACTGGACAGGAGAGAAGTCTAAATTTTATATTACCTACCAGGGAGCTACCCACAAGCTACGTGTTACTGAAGTCGCCCTTGCTGCTATAGGCATATCTTCAGTGACCCAGCCTTCACCAAAACACAAGCATGCCAAGAATGTCATAAAATCTTTTATTGATACGACCATCAAACTTTACTGGACGAATGATGGTTATTTGCTAGAGTCCATCCGAGATCCTACCATCCATGTCATTGCACAACCGTTGACCAACTTCCTAATGGTTGGCAACCTCATGAAGGAATGCATTTCATCTTAGATACTCCACCACATAGTTGAATCCAATTACAAGATCAGAAACCATTGGAATCTTATAACTGGTTTAAAACAGTTCATTAGGGCCCTTTTTGGACTAAAAAAGGGCCTCTTCACTAATTATAATTAGTGTTAATGACGACATGTGTACCAATAAGAGAGTGACAATTGAGATGGAATGGTCCATATGACATGACACATCCAATGGTGTAAAATAGATCTCCAAATTCTAACCCTCCTAGTAACCCTCCTCTAACTCTACTTGCTCAACCCATAGTAATGATGATTTGACAAGGCTCAAATTTAAATTTTAAATACCAATATAACCGTTTTTCAAGCCCTTCAAAATTCATCTTTTTAAGCTTAGAATGAGTGAAAAGGAGGCCCGATATTTCCTTGGGCCCCCATTTTGAAAAAAAAAATCGAAAAAAAGGGGGAGGGGGATGGGAGGACATCTCCCCCCCCCCCCCCCCCCGCTCTCTCTCTCTCTCTCTCTCTCTCTCTCTCTCTCTCTCTCTCTCTCTCTCTCTCTCTCTCTCTCTCTCTCTCTCTCTCTCTCTCTCTCTCTCTCTCTCTCTCTCTCTCTCTCTCTCTCTCTCTCTCTCTCTCTCTCTCTCTCTCTCTCTCTCTCTCTCTCGGGGCCAGCTGGCCCGTCGCGCCCCACCCACCCCTCCGGGCCACACCTTTTCCGCTCCCCTCCCTCATTGTCCTGTCAAAGAGGTAGGGGGTGACCTGGGAGCACGCGCTCATCGTGCTCCCACCCGGCTCAGCGGCTCCAAGTGGGCAAGAGCAGCGTGTCCTGCCCACTTGGAGCCGCTGAGCCGGGTGGGAGCACGATGAGCGCGCGCTCCCAGGTCACCCCTTCCCTCTTTGACAGGACAACGGGGGAGGGGGGCGTGTTAGGTGTGGCCCTCCGGGCCACGCGAATCAACGAGGGCCAATGGCCCGGAGGGGTGGGTGGGGCGCGACGGGCCAGCTGGCCCCGAGGGAGAGAGAGGGGGAGGGGGGTACAAGCGTACAAGGGTGGGGGGGGAGGGGGGGAGATGTACTCCCATCCCCCTCCCCCTTTTTTTTCAAAATGGGGGCCCAAGAAAATATCAGGCCCCCTTTTCACTCATTCTAAGCTTAAAAAGATGAATTTTGAAGGGCTTGAAAAAATAGATGTTATATTGGATTTAAATTATTTGGCTACATTAAAAATTAGGTTTCTTTGCTATATTATGTTAGGTTAAGTGAAGTCTACTAAAATAGAAGTTAACCCATGATAAACCCAGGGTGAACTGCCACATAGGATGATTAATGAGTTAATTAATCCTAATTAGCAAACATGTTTAGGCAAGGAAGAGGCCCTTTTTGAGTTCAAAAAGGGCCCTAATGTTTGCCTAGATAATAAGATCCATGATTTTTGTGCTGAATCAGTCTTATCCATCTACAAAGATATAGCACCAACCGAGTCTTCTTGCTAGACATCTAGTCACCGACGAGTACTAGTAGAGAAGTCGTTATTCCTTACTCGCATCCCACGTCTCGTCGCCATACTAGGCAACCAACTTCAGCTGTGCTACCACCCCCTGCTACAACCCACTCTGCACTTTCCATTCCTCTAACACTTCCCTAGCATCTGCTTCTTCACAGGGTCAGTCTATGACCATTGGAGATACAATTTCAATCACAGCTGCCCAAGCCACCTCACCCCCACACACTCAAGCTATTTCACTTAATACGTAGATGACTCTGTTCGATGATTTCAATCCCCCGTAAACCTTTTGTGATGCCTCAGAGCCTAGCACCCTTTGTACTCCAATCCTCCGGAAGAGGATTCGAATAGTTTCATGACACAACTAATGATTTTGATTCCATTTTTTAGATAGATCAAGCAGATCAGGCACCAGACACCATCAAGATCGTTCGTGCAATTAAATCGCTGAACCAGTTCGATGTCGTAGTGCCTGAAGGATATGAAGGAGAAGACCTCTTCTAGGAAGAAGAGCCACAAGCACAACCTCAACACCAAACCAGAACAACACCTGGAGTTGCTATTCATGCTGTTGTTGTTGCTGCTACATCCTCAAGACCCTTGGATTTTAGTGACATCCTTGGAATCCATTCACACCTTGGACGGATGATACAGACCATGATGGATAAGAATAAAGACATGGAAAAACAAATTTCTAATTTGGGATCCGAGAACACTTTGATCAGCCAAAAGGTGATTCAGTTGAATTGAGAAGTGGAGATCGCCAAACAACATGAAGAGAAGTCAGAATCCGAGTTAAAGAAGGCCAAGCAATCAGTCGAAACTCTCGAAGGCTATGTGGTTACACTCCAAAATCTTTTGACAACTGCACAAGATCAAGTGGACAAAGCTGTTTAGGATGCCAAACAACAAGTTTTGCTGCTTCAAGGGCAACTGGATATGGCTAACCTTGATTGAGAGAGACTTCAAGGTGAATTGGATTCAAGCACCCTTGAACGAGACACATATCTGCAAACACAAGTCCCAGATCGTCCTATCTCACAAGAGGAGATCAATTACTTGTCTAAAAAGGTTGAGACTTATCAAATCTCATTGGTAGAGTTTCAAGGCTGATTTGATAAGTTCAAACACACAACATCGACTGAGTTGGCCACCAAAAACGGTAATCAGTAGCCACTTAGGTTCTCGAATCAAACCCCCAGATTCAAATACCAGTGGTACCTCAGTTCTCACCATCCTAGCAAGATCAAGATCAAGGAGATATAGGATTGGATCATAAGGCAGATGTTGAAGAAGTCACGAAGCACAAGCCACCGAAGCGGGGCCATCAACATCAAAGGCAAAGCCCTTGTTCTAGAAACCTATCATCGTCGAAGAGAAGATTCATAATTTATTACAACAACATCCACATGACTCCTCGAGGGGTGCATGGGTCCTGAAGTTCTGGACTTTAGAGATTGAAGCTAGGATAGAGTTGGATAGGCTACTTGCATTGGCGAGAAACCTCCAAATTCCATCAAGATCTATGTCGCGAGTCCTCGCCAATTGCAAGTAGATCCATACTATGTGTCAATGCCGCAATGACATAAATGAAAAGATTTGGGTATTCCAATGGATTAAATCAGTATCCTTACCCAAGATTGGCCCATAATCTACTAGAAATATAGCTTATCAGTATATGTCTTCTCCAAATCCAACGGTTAGACAATCGACACTCTTTGCAAATGACTTGTCCAAGTTGGCATCTATTTCAACTAAATGGGATGATTGCTTACCTCAATTGGCTTTCGATCTAAATGTTTCGATGGCGTCCGACAAGTTACAAGATCAGTTGTCGATAGCTCGTTTGTACTATCGTGTTGCAATGCTAGGAGGAGCATGGGAGTCCAAATTCACAACATGGACAACCTCAAAATGGATTGCAGACATGAATAAGTATTTTTTTTTGCACAAGTCCAATTTCAATACGGATCACCTAGAATTAATGAAGAAAGTGCAGTACCATCTCATCAAGGTGCGAAGGGAGGCCGACCAGAGCTCCAAATGAATAATTTCACGAGGTGTCATGGGACCGCCACCAATTTTGGTGGGGGATACTACTGGTGGGTTTGCAAATCCCAAGGAAACCCTAACCCTAGTTAATAAGTGAGAGGGATTTGGCACCTTGCGTGTGTAAGTCCAACCCGATGATCACATAAAGATTTGATTGGTTAGAAAGTTAATAAAAAGACTTTAGGCCTTTTTGCGGGACTTTTAATATTGTAGGCCCAAAAGTCAAGTTAGTGAATGAAATAGGGGTTCTCACCAAAATTCAATTTCAAATTGGGTCCTCCAAATAATGAATGGGTTTCAAATTCTTTTTAAATTTGAATAGTTAGAGAGGTAGGAATTGGCTAATAGGAATTGAGTCCAAAGACCCTCCAATCCACTATATAAATGGTAGTTTCGAATGAGTGTACATGTTCTCTCTTCATTTCAACACAAGCATGTTGGCCCTCTTATGAAATGGATCAAGAATGTCCTTGCTCTTCATCTCGTTTCCTCCATCTCTCATGCTTTCTTTGTATTTTCTAGTTGTTGGATTTGATGTTTATTGGGATTGATTGTTCTTATGCTTTTTGTGAGAGAGAAGAGGAGAGAGAGGGCCAAATTTCTATCATTGTGGATTAGGGTTAATGGTTGTAGTGTTAATTCTTAGTGTTAATGGATCTTAATGTTAGAATGCACATGCTAGAATTTGGATTATGCTATCGCTCTCATGCGAACGAACCTCCGAGTGACAACTAACCTCGTCTCCTTGATGCTTGTGTGCTTGATCTAGGGTTGAGGCTAGGATAGAAAATATCCCACTACAATAATTGTATATCATGTAAAGTTGTCACTTGCTGAAAGATTTATAGATTTAGTATAATTAGTTTTGTGTTGTCTATTGAGAATAATAAATCAGTGCAATTGATGTTGAATGTTTAAGAAAAGACTTATTTTAATATGCTTGTCTACATTCCTCGTACTTAAATATTTAAAAGGTGATTAAAATCCATTTGCATGTGGATGGGGTGGGTTGCCAATTTGAGCTCCAAACTTGAGGTCCTAATTCGTAGGCAACATTTAAGAGATTTGGTGACAATGCACATCACTCACCTAATCTAACCACCAAGTCAATGTGATTCCTAGATTACGGATTCATATGGTAGAATTAGGTCAAGACTTAATGATGGAAAACCTAATGCTTAGATCTAGGCTGATCTATTATCATTTTAATTAGGATCTTTTGTATTTACATTTTTTTGAAATGCAATTTTGAGAGCTAGTGACATTGTTTTCCAAGGCCAAGAGTAGAAACATAAATCTTTGCTTGATCTTTTACTTAGAATTTGCTTTGCACAGGAACACTGATCATGCTACAAAGTAACACAGACATAAACACTCTCCACAGCAAGCTCACATAGCAACTGTTTTTCACAAAATGAAATTACACTGTACATATAGTTGTTCACTCAAGCAACCCATGCATGACCCAGGTTGTCGTTGGCGAGACGTGTGTCCCGTTGAATTGCCTCATGGCAAGGCCAACTGATCCTTATCAACTAATAGGACCCACAGTACAGTAACACAGTGATTCTACTCTAATTTTAACTCTCTCCCTTAAAGTAGAGTCTACTTTTTATATAGTCATATACATAGCTTTAAAGTCAACAAACTTTAAGTACAAAAAGCTTTGATCTAAACTTATCAAACTTTTCTTCAACAAGTGGCTTAGTGAAAATATCAGCTAGTTTTTCTTCTGTGCTACAATGAACAACATGAATTTCACGACTCAGCAGCCTCTCACGTATAAAGTGATGCTGAATCTCAATGTATTTGGTTCTCACATGGAACACTGGATTCTTTGCTAGCTGAATGCCACTCTGACTATCGCTATGTAATGTCGTGGGATTTTTCTACTTCATGCCAACTTCTTCCAAGATTTGTCTCAACCATATAGCTGCTTGTGCTGCACTACACATTGCCTTATACTTTGCTTCTTACTAGACCAGGAAAAGCAACTACCACAAAACTGGAATACATACCCTGTGGTGGATCTACAATCATCATAGTCACCTCTCCAATCCGCATCCACATAACCACACAACTTAGGTAACCCATCATGCTTCTTGTAAATCAAGCCATAATCTGAAGTGCCTTTCACATAGCACAAAATGCGTTTAGCTGCCTTCCAATGTGTTTCCGTAGGTGCTGCCATAAACTGACTTACAATGCCAACAACATAACATATATCTGGTCTAGTCGTGGTAAGGTAAATCAAGCTCCCTACTAACTGCCTATACAGCGTAGCATCAAAATGCTATTTTGCTCATAAACATCTGATAGGGTTCTGCAATGCCGCACAATGCATTGTGCACCAGCTCCACATCACGTATGCGCTCACCAATAGAATGGAGTTCATCCCTCATTATTTTGATTATGGTCATGTACGTTTGAATGTGTTCTCCTTGTTCCATGCGGGCACTATTTAGCTTTGACTTCAGAAACATGATTCTAGACGGATTTGACGTCTCAAACTACTCCTTTAGCACATTCCATGCCTGTCTGGGTGTAACAGCATCATAAATGTGGGTAATGATGTGATCCTTCACTGACAAGTTAATGAAGGTCAAAGCTTTCCTCATCTTTTTGTCGAACACTTTGATATCCGCTTCATTTGGCGGCCTTCTCTCATCACCTGTGATGACTTCCCACATGTCTTTCTCCATCAGTATGTTTTTCATTTTGAATTTCCACACTGCATAGTTGGAAATCCCGTCCAATTTGCTACTTTCACTCAAAATGGACTCTCCCATGTTTGCCATCACAAAACTGCTTGAAACTTCTATCGTAGGCTAAAAGCAGTATGCCGAGGCCAAGTGTGATGTCAAAAATTGAAAATAATGACCTGCACTTTTTTCCTTACCAGGCCACTCGCCGCTTTTCAACCAATTTGAAAGCCAAATCAGCGTCGCCTTCCGAAATGCACTCAGTCGTCAACTCCCAACTACGTGCCCAGTGGAATTGTGAAATCACTTTTGGCGCACTCCGAACACTTTCTCCACTACAATCACTCTGTTTTGTTGTACTGTACTTGCAGGTACAGTCCAGGTGTCCTTCATTTGGAGGTTATAGCCTTTCGTTTGGGTCAAAACGGATAAGAGACCCAAAGATAGGGACTTTTCTAGTTTTTGAACTGTTTCTTCAGCTTGAAGAAACTTCACCTTTCACTTGTGAAGGGTCCCAACTCAACTTTCAGTATGAAAATTTTTAATAAAGTTGAAGGCCAGAACACACTTCAAGACCCTTCAACCTTTCATGGGCTCTTTAAGCTGTCATCCAACGGTCACTTAAATCCAATGGTCCACACTGCTTCTCGGAAACACGATCTATGCCATTGATTGAGCCTTAAGTAGATCCAACAGTGGCATGCAACTTTGCGCGCCGAATCGATTTCCATGGGCCGATGGGTCCTTCCAGACACAATGGGACTAGTCACGCTTGCCGCGCGCGACTGTCCTCGCTACCTCTTCCTCTCTTCATTCAAGGTTTTTTTGGATATGGCTGCCACGTTCAGGTTTATCACATTCTCTTACCAGCTCGTGGCTGCACACGGCCACTTCAGATCCTCTAAGACTAATCAGGACGCCCTCCTTTCAACTTTTACAGCTCCAAAAAGAATTCAGAATGGAGAAAAATCTCTGATTTTGTGCTCCCAAATTCCAGACCAGAATTTTTCACACAAATTTGATCTTAGCTTCTTGTTCACAATTCTTTGACATGCTAATTCTCTTTCTCTGAGGTCGCCCTACGGTCAGGAGTCTGATGCTTCAATCTGTTTGTCAAACGGTGTCCGATTGATTGCACACTGACTGCAAACACCAAATAGCTTGCTTCAGAATTTCAAAATTCCATTTGCTGAGGTTCTGATTCAGCCGACAACCCTTGTCTCTGAATCCTCACACAGTCTCAAGCTCACCAAGCTTCTGTGTGCTAAACTCTCTGCATCAGTGTTTCTCCTTCCGTCTTCAACCCGCCGTAAATCTTGAACTCTCAGAAGACAGTTCTTCCGAAGCTCTCTTCAACGACGATGTGTATTGTGTACACTCCCTATACGGCTTTGATACCAACTTAGAATTTGCTTTGCACAGGAACACAGATCATGCTACACAGTAAAACAGACATAAAACACTCTTCACAACAAGCTCACATAGCAGTTGTAGTAATTACAAACCTAGCAATCTTAGAGAGATTGTAGTAAAAATTCGAGGCTAGTCCTTGATGATTTGATTAATGTGCAATATCCAATGCCAAGTGATTGATAAAAGAGTCATTATCTTTGACGAGAGAGAGAGAGAGAGAGAGAGAGAGAGAGAGAGAGAGAGAGAGAGAGAGAGAGAGAGAGAGAGAGAGAGAGAGAGAGAGAGAGTCAAGATCCATTTATTTGTGTAGGGTGTAGCAATTATGTGGTGAGCGGCCCTCCGCCTGTCAAAAAACGGTTAGAACACTAAGATAGGATTCTAACTTAGCCTAGTTGCAAGATTTAGATGCCTTCTACTTTCCTCTAACACTATCCTTCCTAACACTAAACAGTGTCTGGAGAGGAGCTAGCCGCTCTGTGTTAGAATCCCCATCGTCATGCCGGTCATTGCTAAAGCACAAACAAGAGATGAACGCTACGTTACCACCCAACCATAGAGGTGCTGCCACCTCACCCCCGTGCACTGGAGCTACAGGCCACCATCAAACAAGCTCGAATCTCATGTAAGCCATGGTGTCCCATACCACCATGCCTTACCCTCGACCCTTACCTACCTACATCATGAGGCCTAGATACTCGTCCTGACCTGACCACCAGTGGAAGAGCTCTTCATTCTCCAGGAGAGAATGAATGCTCAGCTCATGGAGATCCCCCTCTATATACATAGTCCAGGTGGGTCATCTCCCTCCATAGGAGTCACGCATGACTAACGACACGCGGCAGTTGTGCACATTGACGCGGGTCCATAGCAACGAGTCACCACGTGCCAATGAGACATTGACATGTGGCACCCAAAAGACCCATAGGTCCAAATCAGTGTTCCGTCCCATAACTGAGACCGTCACCTCAAGTTTCTTGTTGCGTACCCTTATGGGTACGTAACATTCTCTCCCCCTTTAAAAGTCTCCTCCTAATGGGAGCAAGCCCGGGAAGTTCAGTTTTAAATAGTCCTCTCTCCCAACTGTCCTTGTCATCTGTCTTACCTTTCCAACATACGAGAAACTCAGAAACCAAATGGTTTCTCAATTGGTGACGACGAAGGTCAACAACTTTTTTAGGTACACTAGGCACAAAGGTAGACAGATCCTCGAGCTCAACTAGTTCACCTTCCGGAATTAGGGAATCCTTCCTACTAAGTCGTTCTTTTAAACGACTTACATGGAAAACAGAATGAACCCCAACCCCAATCGGAAGATCTAGCTGAAACGATCGGGTTGATTTTCTTTACAACCTTATAAGGTTCGCTATATCGAGGAAATAGCTTATGGCATTTTCCCGTCCGGAGTACCTTCGAATCCTTAGGGATTTTAAGATACACCCAGATTCCTACCTCAATATCTCGAGGTGAACGACCGTGGTTAGCATAAAACTGAGCTCTATCCTTAACGGTTTTCATGCTTTCCTTGGCCACTAGCAGCATTTCTTGCATATCTTGCAGGAAATCTACTGCAGCTTGCACCTTGAGACCTTTGAGACCGACCCAAACTAGAGAATGTGGCTGAAAGCCATACATCAGCATAAAAGGACTGAATCCCATGGCAGAATGCTTAGCACTATTGTGCGCAAACTCAACCAAAGGGAGATACTTTTCCCAATCAGATTGTCGGTTAGAAACGTATGCTCTAAGCATATCCTCCAACGTCTGGTTGACTCGTTCTGTCTGCGCATTTGATTCTGGGTGATCCGAAGAACTAAGACTAAGGGTTGTTTCAAGTTTTTCAAAAACTGCTTGCCAGAAC
This sequence comes from Diphasiastrum complanatum, assembly GCA_029204225.1. Classification (NCBI taxonomy): domain Eukaryota; kingdom Viridiplantae; phylum Streptophyta; class Lycopodiopsida; order Lycopodiales; family Lycopodiaceae; genus Diphasiastrum; species Diphasiastrum complanatum. The sequence continues at coordinate 53,664,081 of CM055100.1, read as the reverse complement.
TTGCCAATGAACTTGGAGTCACGATCACTAACAATATCATTCGGCAAACCATACAATCTGAACAACTTTTCAACGAAAAGCTGGGCTAGTTCAGATGCCTTGACAGTTAATTTAGTTGGTATAAATTGCGCCATCTTGGTTAGCCTGTCAACCACCACCCAAATGGCATCGTGATCACTCCGGGTTTTAGGGAGTCCAACCACAAAATCCATTGAAATACTTTCCCATTTTTTCATTGGGAATTTCCAAGGGATGTAAAAGACCCGCAACTTTGAGTCGTTCCGCTTTGTTTTGTTGGCATTGTTCACAACTTTGAACGTATGCCTCCACATGACCTTTTATCTTAGGCCAAAACAAATTCTGCTTAACAAGGTCAAGTGTCCTCTGTATGCCTAGGTGAGCAGCACAAGGGTTGTCATGACACTGCTGCAGGATTTGGGCCCGCAAGTCTTCCCTATCCGACACACAAACCTTTCCCTTTCGGAAAAGCAGGCCATTCCTTATGGAATAGTCTTCAAGTAACTTATCATTATGGGATTGCTTGGGATCCTGCATCCCAAGGTCATCACTAGATCTTGAATTTCCTGTCAAGACATCTAGCCAGATGTGACCAAAAAACCTATCGGTTCGACAAAGATCCCGTAGTGAAAGATACAGATCAGATTGGATCTCAGCAAAGCATAACTAATTAATCTCTCCAATCTGGCTCAAGGCATCGACAACACAGTTTGACGTACCTTTACGATAATGTCGAAGACAAACTCCTGAATGAGTTCCAACCATCTAGCCTTACGGCCACAAAAGTCCGAAGCATCACAGATATACTTAAGGAATTGGTGATCAGTCATTACCGTAAATCTGACACCATAAAGATAATGCCTCCAGATTTTTAACGCGTGAATGATTGCAAAAAGCTCCTTCTCATAAGTAGAATACCTAGTCTGAGCAGGATCCAGCTTCTTGCTTTCAAAATCAACTGGTCTACCATCCTCATAAAGGACCGCTCCAACAACAAAGTCGCTAGCATCCGTATCAACCACAAAGGGCCGATTAGGATCGACAATGTGTAAAATTGGAGCCGTAGAAACACAATGCTTGAGAGTCTCAAAACTCTCATTCATTTCATCCATCTACGTTATCAATGGACTTTTTCTACGGTTACATTTTTTCTTCACCCCCTTAAGAATGTTCGTCAAGGGCAATGCTATTAAGCATAGTCCAAAACGAACCTGTGAAAGAATCCCGTGAAGCCCAAAAAGGATTTCACATCACGAATTGTCAAAGGTCTCGGCCATTCACGCACCTTACAAACTTTGTCATAATCGATTTCAAGACCTTTATCCGATATGACATGGCCCGGGTATTTGAGTTTAGTTTGAAAGAACTCACATTTTGACTCCTTAGCATAGGGCTTTTCTTGTCTTAGAAGATCTAAGACAATAGGAAGATGCTCTTCATGCTCCTCAAGGGTCCGACTATAAATTAATATGTCATCCAAATACACGACCACAAACTTTCCTAGATATGGACGAAGAATATCGTTTATCATCTGCTGGAAAGTGGCAGACGCATTCGTGAGTCCGAAAGGTAACACTAAAAACTCATAATGGCCACATCTGGATCGAAATCTAGTCTTAGGAACATCTTCATTCCTAATCCTTATCTGATGGTAACCTGATCTAAGATGAATCTTGGAGAAGTATTTAGCCCCATTCAGACGATCCATAAGATCATCCATCCTAGGTAAGGGATATATGTTCTTGATGGTTAAATCATTTAACTTTTTAAAGTCACCACACAAACATGTGTCGCCATCCTTTTTACTTACTAAAAGGATTGGTGCTCCCCAAGGGGACTTACTAGGCCGTATGTGGCCCATCCTAAGAAGTTCTTGTAACTGCTTAGAAATTTCATCCTCTTCCTTGATGCTAACCCTGTATGGCAAAAACGATACAGGCTGGCTTCCAGGAAGCAACTCTATCTGATGGTCAACACTCCTTTGGGGAGGTAGGCCATCAGGGAGTTTATCAGGAAAAACATCACTATAATCTTGCCTAAGTTTGTTAAATATTATTCCTTCAGGTGAATTGACACTTAAGGGATTATTTACAGCACATTCAAAGGCAAATGCGATAAATCAATATTTAGACTCTGGACTGCATGGTCATCCACATAAGTAAATTTTATTACCAGAACCTTTCAAATATACTTTTAAAGCAGATACCAAAGGATCAAAAGGCCTATTTACATCGCCTTTTAGCTCAACTAACGAGCCTTTATGCAAAAAAGAAATACTATGAGTAATAGAATCCTTTCTTAAAGACTCGTTTTTAGAATAAAACCATTCTATTCCTAAGATTATGTCTACGCTATCCAAATTCATAATATGAAAATCTAGCGGTTCAACATAATCTTGAATCTGAAGCGGCAGCTGAGGAACAAGCTGATCCCAAGCTTGTCGATCTTCCCCCAACGCCATTTTCACCACGTACAAGTGATTACTTGGCGCGGTAGCCGCCCTGAGCTTCTGCACCAGTTTAGCATTTATGAAGTTATGTGTGGAACCATCATCAAACAGAACAGACACAGCTTGGCGTCCTACAATTCCGTTCATACGAATGAGATCATGGGGGCCAAAAATAGCTGTATTAAAACAACAATTCTTGCAACTAGTGCCATACTTAAAGGATAAATCAACAAAAGAAATACTAGAATTACTTGGCGCTTTAAAAGATTTAGGTTGCCCGCCATATTTCTTTTGCTTTTTCTTGGGCAATCTTTAGAAAGATGCCCCTTCTCCATGCAGGAGAAGCACAACCCGCCGGTTTTCGCCTTGTCGTAGTCGGCACGCTCCAATTTGATGCACTTTTTCCTGCCTTAGGAACTGGTGTTCGCCATTTTGTCTCTGTCCCGCTTTTTGAAATATTTCTTTTCTTTCATTTCAGCCTTTGTTCAAGCTTGCTCCTTGCGAGAGGCAAAATGGGCGTCATCGAAGATTTTTGCAAAGCGAACCGCATCTTCGATTTTCTGCGGTTGGTTACGTCGCACTTCTAGCTGAAATTCCTTTGGAAGCCCTAAAATAAAATGTAACTTTAACAGGATAGGATCGATTCGTGAGGCGAATCGAGGCAAATTTTCTTGGAATTCCTGGATACAGGCATCTAACGGCCTAGTACCCATCTGCACGGTGGCAAAACGCCGCCAATGCTCAAAATCATTCAACACGGGAAGAAAAGTCGTTTTAAAGGCTTCTTGAAAGGCATCCCATGTAGAAGGGGCAGTTGCCCTCTCCTTTAGATCTTGCCACCATGTAAATGCCTTACCGCGTTAAAACATGAGAGCAGAAGCGATCTTCGTACTATCAAGTGCATCGTGAATGAAAAAATGACTATTCCATCGACCTAGCCACGACAATACCACATCGGGAAGCTGGTCTTTCTTTTCACCTGAAAAAAATTCCGGATTAAACATTGGATAAACGCCAACGGACCACGAGTGCGTCGAAGAATGCCACTCTTGCTCGGCTGCGGCATGCTTGGCCTGCATTTCTAAAATTTGATTTTGCAGTATATTTAGGGCCTGAACAAGCTGGTTAGTATCTACATCAGGAGGAGGAGGTGGTGAAGACGGTCCTTCACCTGAGGGCATAACAGGGTCCATGGTGCACTAAGAAGGAAGGCAAAGAAAAAACTGCAAGGGTTTCACAACAAAAGGACTTAGAGAACTTGAGACCACTACTCAAGGAGACTAAGCCACAATAAGCACCTCAACGATGGAAATGGAGCCTATATCCCCCCATCCCACTTCTTTTCCTTCTTAAAAAAGCCTTGCCGGGTGGCGGGCCTTATGGTCGCCACCTAGCAAGCACATGGGCTCCTAAAACAAGTGGCATCCGCTTATGGGGTCCACCTACCCTCAACTCACATGGCCGCCACCCTCTTTACGCCACCTCACCCAAGGGTCACTTGGGTCATGTAACCCAACTTTTGGGTCAACACCTTGACCTCATGGCCTTATGGCCTAAAGATACACCTAAATCTCCTCTAAGGCTTGTCCTTAGGCAAAGGAAAAAGTGTAGGTACAACTGTACATTCATGAAGAGGAGGTGGAGGAAAAAACATCAAATTTCCTCCCCAAAAGTGAAAAGGATGAAGTATTTACCAATTTTTCTTTGTATGCAAGTGGAAAATTACAAAGAGGTGGTTTAAGCCCATGAAAGAGACTAAGAGAGATAAAAGGAAGGCCACACAGATCTGTTCTTGCAGCAAGTACAGCTATGTACTTTTATTTTATTTTCTTCCCCCCTTAATAATTTTCATAAGCAAATAGTTTTGTGTCTTTGAAAGCTTGCAAAGTTAAATTCTAAATTCAAAGTTATCTTTTAAAACTTTTTAAAACAAACTTTGAAAACTTAGCTTAAAGATTTAACATGTACTTGTAAGGTACATAATAGTTTAATCATTAACTTTATTTATTTGAAAGTTGAATAGTAAAGGTTCTAAGAGATAATAAACTTTGAGCAGAGAGTCTCCGATTCCAAAAAGTTTTACTTTGACTAAACTTTTTTTTGCAAGATCCCATCAAAGGTCTCTATAAGAAGTACTTAGTACTTTTATAAAAGGCTTTTATTTTGTGAAAGGTACTTCTCTCTCCACAGAATATAGAGAAGTCTGTGGCTGCCTTTTGAAATCTCAAGGCAAAGCCCAAGAACCTAAACGAATCCCTCCCTCAAAATTAAAAGCAGGCAGGGCCTGCTCTTTCGCCTGCGCAGCCTGTGTACTGTTGCAAAAAACCATAATTTGTCTGAGAGTCGTACGGATTCGCGCGCGCTGGCTGCGGGTGCCTGGCAAAAAAAAAATTATTTTTGTTTTATTAAAGAAAACTTTGTATGCAAAAAAAAAAAAAATTCGACTTCCAAAACTCAAATTAAGGCCAGAAACGAAATCGGTTTTTGAAGCGAACTAAAAAGCAAAGGTGTTCAGATCGATTCAACGAAATCAACTAAGCCTTCAAAAATATTAGCTAAAAGCTCAAACCAACCAAAAACATAAGCTAGAGCGATTGCACCTCATTCACAATGATCGGTGGCTTTGATACCAATTGTTAGAATCCCCATTGTCATGCCGGTCATTGCTAAAGCACAAACAAGTGACGAACGCTACGTTACCACCCAACCATAGAGGTACTGCCACCTCACCCCCGTGCACTGGAGCTACAGGCCACCATCAAGCAAGCTCGAATCTCATGTAAGCCATGGTGTTCCATACCACCATGCCTTACCCTCAACCCTCACCTAACTACATCATGAGGCCTAGATACTCGTCCTGACCTGACCGCCAATGGAAGAGCTCTTCATTTACCAGGAGAGAATGAATGCTCAGCTCATGGAGATCCCCCTCTATATACATAGTCCAGGTGGGTCATCTCCCTCCATAGGAGTCACGCATGACTAACGACATGCGGCAGTTGTGCACACTGACGCGGGTCCATAACAACGAGTCACTGCGTGCCAATGAGACATTGACACGTGGCACCCAAAACACCTATAGCTCCAGATCAGCGTTCCGTCCCATAACTGAGACCGTCACCTCAAGTTTCTTGTTGTGTGCCCTTATGGGTACGTAACACTCTGTCATTTGCTGGAGTTCTCAGACTTGGGCAGAGGCATCCGTCATGGCCTTAGAGAGGCTCAAGATATAGTTTTTTTTGTTCTAGCTTTCAGACCTCCTTCGTCTGTGCCTGCTCATGTTGACTGGCTATTTGTAGGTCTTGCTGGAGCTTTGTGAGTTTCGCTCAGTGTCGTGTTGTCGGTAGCCAATTTTACCATCCGACCGTCCAATATTGTTCCGGTGGCGATCGCATCCTGGACAAAAGTGCCCAAAAGTTGGTACGCTATATGAAGATCCGTTGGCATGGCCGATGGTGGTGGTTGTGTTGGTGCTGGCTACTGTGGTGGTGGGACTATCTGAACGTTGCTCATCTTTCAGGATATCTTCTTCTTCGACCATGTCCTCCGGCTATTTGGGATCAGCGCGCTGAGGGGATTTAATATATGTTGTTTGAACAAATGCTTTATCGGGCAATAGTTTATCGCCCTCAGCAGCCTGTGCTGAACGGAGTGGCGGTGGTGAAAGTGGGTGTGAGGATGGATTGCTCGAAGGATGGAACAAGAAAGATGGAAGGAAATTGGAGGGTGTGTCGAGAATGGAAGCGTGAGTGGGGGATGAGTTGTCAAAAATACTCATCCATTGCAGGGTGTTAGGCGAGATTTGTGAGTCATCAGGATTGAACTGAGTGAATGGGATGGTGATGGGAGGGAGGTTGGAAGAAGTGATAGTGATGGAAGATTGAACTAAACCTGGAATAATGAGACGGTATGCAAAAGGATTCAAATCCATCATAATGCTTTGCAAAAGGGAGAGAACATCATGCCTAAGGTCACCATTGAGAGACAATCTACGATCTACTTGCAAATCATCACCATCCATTATGTAAATTTGTGAAAACAAAGGACTATTGGAGGGCAATAACCCACTAATCTGATGGTACAATCGGCTAGACACTCAAAAGTTGTACACACCGCCAATTGAGTTGGCGGTGCAGCTATCCACATTTACACCAAGAGATGCAAATGCTAAAGAGTTATTATATCTCCTAATCTTCTTCCTAAAATGAGCCCCAATATCATCTGCAGAAATGTACATATGTAGGAGCTCAAGCGGTGGTGGAGGCATCAATGGCAATTTTACCTTGCCTTTCAGACAATAGAAAGAGTTGTTTCTCTCAGGTTTCCATCGTAACGTCGAGAACACTGACTACACACGAACTCCATCTCTCCAAGATCATGACATATTGGTGTTTGAAGCGATCTAGCTACTTCAAAAAGACTCTGTGTAGAGTGTGATACTTGCATGACTACGGTTTGCAAAGACAATTGCAAGGTCCAATATTTTTACTTAGCTTGAAATCTACGGTTCTCAACCTTCCACTCCTCGCGGATTTGGATTCTACCTTCGGAGTCCTATACGATGGGTGATTATGTACTTGCTCAAGCATAACAAACATTGTTGTCATTGAGACTACCCCCTCCCTAGCATCAACATTGGACATCAAATCATTTGTAACATGCATAATCGATACTACTCCCAATACATCAAAGTCTCTTTTGATATCGTCGTGGGATATCAAACGTGTATCCTCTTCCTGAACGATCAACTGCAAAGCCTTGGCTCTACGTTTTGCCATACGCCTACGATGAATCCTCCTCTTCCTCTCACTTATGGATTCCACTTCAGGAGTCAAATATGGAGGATTACTATTGTGTAACCAACTCCACACTCTCCGCTTCTACCTCTATTTCGGATGACCTATAAGATGGGATATTCTCTACACCATTACTGGGTGGACGGACTCCTGCAATTTGATGGCATTGCACTACTTCCAACAAACTCTACGTCAAGACCCTGAGGCGATGGTAGCATGACATGATATAATGTCAACAGATGATAGCTATGCGGAGGCACGTACCAACCGGTTTTGCTACTCCCAATGTGCTCTACTGCACTACTTCGAAAGATTATACACTGGCATCTAAAGTTAATCTATCATCGCCACGTTTGGACACACCGACTATGCCTATACTGTGTATTGACAAAGCTTGTTCTTGGCTTGTCTCCTACGGGCCAATCTCCTTCTTGGATGTGCTTTTGTATGAAACATTGTTTCATACAAACTCCGAAGTCACTACTTGTTGGTTGGGGTTTTCAGACATGATATTCACAACCTTAGGTCATTTATCCTGCAAGTAAGACACAGACAGTTTAAACATAGACGTGAAGCACAGGGATGAAGTCAGTACACCCTTACACTCTCTCACAATGTTATAGCCTATAGAAGATGGTTGGACTGGGATGGTGCTGATTTGACGATTGATACCTAAAAATGCTATTTTTTACCACGACATTACAGCCTATAGAAGATGGCTGGATTGAGATGATGTTGATTGATGATTGATACCTTGATGATGCTGATTGATACTATTGATGTCTAATTTTCACTCACACTTCTACTCAACTCAGTGATTGGATGCTGATTTTTGCTCAAGTAGTGAATATCAGACTTCCGCTCAGTGAGCACCTACATAGAGAGAGATACAAGACTGCACTTAGTTCCTCGTGACAAAGCAAGACTGAAGCTCTTTAAAGCCTTTATTCATAATCCAACAAGGTAAAATACAGTTGAAAAGTAAAATAAAGTACTAGAAAATACCATAAAGCATAACCACTTTCAAGATGTCCACCAGCCACCATCCCACAAAACAAAACCGCTCAAGTTAGTTTAGTGAGGAAGACAGGTGTCATGGCTGAACGACAGTTGTTATTCATGTCCAAAAGAAGTTATACTACTTAACAGCTTTGAATAGCATTTTAAAACGTAGTCCAGTATTTCCAAACACACAATGTGTTAGTGGTAGGCCAAGCCGTTATATCACTGTATCAGGACAAGTGCCATACTGATCAGCTTACGGGCAATTGGTCCATATCAGATCGTTTTATGCCTAGAAGAGTATGAAAAGTTTTAACCGTTAAAGTTTTACGTAGCCAAAAGACCTGGTGTGGACACATGTGCTGGTATCAGAGCAGATCCATGCTATACTGACCCAAGTGACCCTTACAGAGTGAGGTAGGTCATGCACTACTGTCCATACTCCTGAGCATATCCATGCTTTCCAGTTGTATCTCACCAAAGGTCTAAAGGGACACTTGACAAGGTAGGGTAAAGCAATACCATGATCATTATATAGGAATCTCATAACTACCATGGTATAAGGACACTGTTTTGGATAGACATAGTGGGTTACTTAGTAAGTGATTTCCAATGTCCTTACTAGGTATTAGGGCAGATCTGTGCCATTCTAATACTTTCATAAAGACAATGTATCTTACGCATTTCCATGTTGTCTAAGACGAGTCCTTACCGTGAAGTTTATTGACCAAGGTTTCTTTGAAAATTAGTTAGTAATAGTGTCTTTTACTTAAGTCGTTTCTTTTTGTAGAAAGAAGAAGCATATTGAAGATTTGTAAAAGGGTTTTTTTTTTTAAACTACTTAACCCGTTCGTGTGTTGTACCATTCGCATCTGAATTGATAACGAGAACTCATATCTGAATGTTTGTTGGTGAAGCTTCTTGAGATGCTGCCATAGTTGTTTTTTCATGAAAGTACTATCTTTATATCATAGCAACAACAAATATGTTTTTTAGTTACGTTTTCAGAGTTGAAAATTTTCTATTTTGTAAAGTCTCAACAGAAAGCGTACCTTTATTTCAAATACGATAACGCTTGGTTCGAGTAAGAACCGGAGTGTAGTAAAAAAAGTTTGTAGTAACAGATGTCGCTACATTATCACGTGCATCGATAGTCATTCAGTTTATTAGAATGAGATTTGCAAAATGTAATGAAATGTTATTGTAAGAGTATCAATATATTGTAGGAACAGAGAACTAAATCATTTCTTAAAAGTAAGCCAACAAAGCTCCTAATATCCATCTCTGGATAGTAGAAGGAAAGAGTTTAGAAACCACTAAGCAAAAGTAGAGTATGTTTGTAAACTGTCCATTGCTGGACTATAAGCCAAGGGTTCACAAAACCATCACACTATAATGAAAAGACTTTCCACATATATTTCTCATAAAAGCATACTTAGAGTCCATCGCTGGATTCCTCACATATTCTCATAAGATATTACTCACAAAAGAGAGATAGAAGGCATGTTGTCCATCATTGGACTCCCCACATATCTTTCACAAAAGATTACTCTCAAAATAGAGAGAGAAGACATGTTGTCCCCTCACCAAAAATTACTCACAAAAGAGAGATAGAAGGCACACTGTCCATCGCTGGACAGATGCACAAGTTGTGTACAAATTATAGCCACAAATCCACTGTAGATTGGGCAGCTTTAGTGCATTATTTTAGATTTCTAAATCATTTTCCATAAAAATATTGTGCTGTCTTTTCCTTATGTTGATGACTTCCTGACTTTTGCTCATCAGTCTTTCCTTTATTTATTTTTTAAATTTTTTTTTAACTATCTTTTTCCAAAAAAAAGTCAGCAAATTAATTATTGAAAACAAAAAATTAAAAAGAAATAAAATGAAAAAATATATTGAAATCAGGCTTGCTGAACTAGCGGAGCAGGCTACCGAAACTTGTGTAATCGGCTGTCATTTATCGGAGTATCAAATCGTTTTCCATCCAAGGGCTCGAGAATTACTGCGCCATAGTTCATGATTTCCTTCACTTTATATGGGCCTTCCTCAGTAAACTTCAACTTACCCTTGATCAGCTTGGTTTTGTACATCAATGCAAGATCTCCTGCTTCCAGATCTTTCTTGTGCAATCGACGATCGTGCCATGCCTTGCGACGGGATTTCTCTGCTGCTAAGGCATGAACTACCATCAATCGGGTTTCACATAATTTGTGCAACGCTTCATGACGAAGTTGTAAAGACTGATCATCATTTAATCGTTTGCTGCTATGCGTAAAGATGGGATTAAAAATTCAATTGGCATAACAGCATCTTGACCATAAACCAGTTAAAAAGGTTTTTTGATTTGTACCATTTTTGTAAGCAGTTCTGAATGCCCATAATGTTGCATACAGTTTATATTCCCAATCAGAACGACTTGTTTCAACTGTCTTTGTAATAATGGTGCAGAGAATCTTATTGGAAGATTTAGCTTGGCCATTCCCTCTGGGATAATAGGGAGTACTAAATCTGTGTATAACAAAAAAGTCTTCCAGTAAATACCTTTTTGTTTGATTAACAAAGTCTGTACCCCGATCACTGACAATTTCAATCGGACATCCAAATCTGATTATAATATTTTCATATAGAAACTTGGCCGTAGATTTCGCATCAGCCAGTTTGACAGCTTTGGCTTCAACCCACTTGGTCATATAATCAGTTGCGATGATAATGTATCGGGCTTGATATCCTTGCGCAGCGGGATGAATAGGACCAACATAATCCAGTCCCCATTTTTCAAACGGTGCTTGCGATAAAACCGGATGTAAGGGTTCATAATTTTGTCGAGTAGGCCGTCGTGCTCGCTGGCAAACATCACATATCTGAATAAAATTTTCTGTGTCCTTATGAAGTGTAGGCCACCAACAACCGGATTGCAAAAGTTTGCGAACAGTAATATTTGTAGAGAAGTGTCCTCCACCCATGCCATCATGTGAAAACATAATTAGATCTGGTACTTCATGCGGTAAAACACATCTTCGTGAAATATTATCTGATCCACGACGATACAATTGTCCTACAATTAATTGATAAGGTTGAGCCTTATGAATCAATTATCTTTTCTGTACTTTTGTCAAAGACTCATTCGGTTGTCCTAGCATTAGGTACTCAACAATATCTATCACCCACTCAGGTACTGCTTCAACATAGAACAACGTAGCATTGGCAGTTCATCATCCACTTCAGTATTAACTCGTGCGGATACAATTCGCGAAACGTGATCGGCTGGATAATGTTACTTCCCCTTTCTGACCACAGTTCAAAAGTCAAATTCAGTCAATAATAATAACCATCTTGCAATACGTCCAGTATTACACGTCTTATTTACCAAGTAAAGTAACGGTTGATGATCCGTATAAAATGCAAAGTGCGTTTCCATGAGGCAGTGACGAAATTTTCGAACAGAAAAAATCATGGCTAGCGCTTCACGTTTTGTTGTTGAATTCTTCTTTGGATCTGTAAGCTGTCTGCTTGCAAATCGTATAGGATAATCCTTCTTATAGTCACCTGGCTGCATCAAAACTGATTCAATGGTGTAGTTTGAGGCATCCGTATGAACATGAAACTGTAATGTCCAATCTGGAGAACGTAGTATTGGTGCTGAAGATAATGCTTTGTTTAACTTTTCAAAGGCTTCTAACGCCTCTACTGTCCAAATAGGAACAATAATAAAAATTCGATAGTAGTTCGCATGACCCATAAACACATAAACTCCTCGACTTGTTGCTGGCGGTGGCAATTCCACAATAACTTTGATCTTAGAATAATTGGTGGCAATACCATGTCTTGATATCACATGTCCAAGCACCACTCCGTGAGAAACCCATATCTGGCATTTTTCTGGATTTAGAGAAATCTGATATTTGCGGCATATTTCAATGACTTTCTCCAATCGATCCAGGTGGTTTGTATCTATACTATGAACTCCCAAGTCGTCCAAGTAAATTTCAAGGAATTTCTGCAGACAATCTTTAAAGGCAAATTGCATTACTCTTTGGAATGAACTTGGTGTATTATAGAGTCCAAACGGCATTATTTTGTAAGCATAGGTGTCCCATTCTGTTGCAAAAGCAGTTTTGTGGCGATCGGCAAGTGCAATCTTAACCTGGTTGTAACCACTAAATCCATCCTGGAAACTATAAGCTTCCGCTCCAGCAAGGCAATCCAAAATGCTTTCAGTAAAAGGTAACGGAAAGTGATCCTTCCGTGTCATTTTATTCAATGCGTTGAGATTCACACAGATTCGCAATTTCCCATTTTTCTTAGGAACAGTGACAATCGGTGAAATCCATTCGGTATGCTCGATCTCATAAATGAAATCGACGTCAAGCAATCTCTGAAGTTCTTTCTTTATCAGATCTGCCACATTACATCGATAGAACTTTGTAACCTTTGGTACTGCATCAAGTACTAAAGGTATGGTATGTTCAATGATTGATGTCGGAATAAGTCCATGCAAAACAATCTTGATACTTAATAAGTAACAAACGGAGTGCTTGATACTGCTCAGGAGTAAGTTGTGATCTCACTTGTACAATCTTTTTCGGTTCTCCTGGTTCTACAAGACTCATTGGCTGCGTCCTAGCTGGGCCATCGTAAACCTCTTTAGATTTCGGCATGTGTTCTTCAGGTTCACGATGTGCTTTAGGTAACATGATAACCACATCATCCAGTGTATAACATTTAAAATGCTCTGGCATATCATGTTGGACTACATTTGCTTGTTCTTTTTCGAAATGACTTGTCTTGGATCTTCGTTTAGTCTTCTTAGCAGGGATTTGATCGTGGAGGTGATGACTTTCGGGATGATAAATCTTTCTTCACATGTGAAGACTTCCTAGACAATGATGTCTTGCTGGAGATCTGACTTGAAGAATCATTCTTGACTTTGCCTTTGCCTTTATCCAATAGAGATGGCACTTCCTTTGAATCAATCTTTTGAGGGGGGTTTTCCCATTTCAGGATCGTATTATAATGTTGATTTGCTTGTTTCTTTGTCAACAAACCTGTCATCCTGTCTCCCTTCAATATAACTGCTTTGGGCGATTTGATTGTTGGTTCATCAGGAACATTACGCACTCCAAATCTGGTCGGATCCATATGATGTAGAATTTGTTCATCCGTAAGTTCTGCATTGCCATCATAAGTTAAGGGATGGCTCATTGGTATGAGATCATCCTCAATTGGATCTGGTATAGATTCCGTTGATATCCAGGCTACATTCAGCACATTTAGTGGAAACGTGATTGGCATATCCAAAGTTCGATCTAACAAGGAAATCTCGCTCATCTCTGATTGAATATCTTGTTGACACATATATCATGTTGTACAATCAATTGTTGCAAGAGCTTCATTCCAATTGACAGTATTCGTTTGAGAATCATAGTGAACTCCCAATTTTTTCTCTGGTTGATCACAAGTGTGATCCGTTGTTGATGAATCGTCATCCGAAGTTTTGAACCACTGGCTTGATAGTCCAAGTCATAGGATCAACTTTAACTGCACGTTCACGATTTTCAAAAGTGATTTTGCCGGTACCCCAGTTATGAATTACTTGCGCAACTCGTAACCATGGACGTCCTAAGAGAACTTGGTAGACATTTGGTGCTTCTGGTAATTCCATCACGACGAAAGTAATGACGAACTGTACTCCTGCAATCTTGACAGGTATATCTTCCACCATTCCTCATGGACGAACTGTCGTTTGATCAGCTAGCTTAATAGCAAAAGTAGCAGACTTAATCTTTGTAAGGCCCCATTTTGTACATAGCTTTGTAGAAATCAGGTTAACTCCTGAACCGCCATCTATCACGGCTGCTTCTTTAAAAAATTGTTTATGTTGTATCGGCATAGTGATATTCTTTTGTTCACTTTCCCAAGCGGCTCCAACATGGAGTACATCGTTAGATTCTTCAAATCCAGCACAAAAAAGCGGCTCCTGATGGTCTTCTGATTCTTCTTGAGCTAACTTTTGCGCTAAGACTTCTTTTGCTTTTGGCACCAACTTTAGGAACTCTCCCAATGAAATATTGATCTTGCTAGACAAAATATTCATGAGTAATTTTGTATGCAATGCTTTTGGTTCAGTCATCTTGAAGGGTCCTTCGTGATGATGTAATTGAGCATTCATATCCGTACGTAAATTTCTTGGAGGCTGCAATGGTGAAGACCGAACTTTAGCTGTTACTTTAGCAGCTTCAAGTTCCTCTTCTTCTTGCAGATGTTTAATCCACTGTCTCATATCCTGATATCTTCATTTTTCTGCATTAAGATTTGGATAGACTCCCAATGTTGTTGGTGTATCGTTCAATGGTATAGAATCAGTAGATACTGAATCCACTATTGGTTCTTTTTGCTTTTGTGCTCTGGTGACCACCATTAAGGGTGCACTTGGTTTATTCTGAGCTACCGATCCTTGCTTAATTGTGATCAAATTTACAGGTGCTATAGCTGGTGGTGGCTTTGGTCTTGCTGGACAGTCTTTATAGCAATGCCCATATCCACAGTCACAACAGGATGGTACAAATTTTTTTTTATTTGGGCATTCTGCAACTCTGTGATTTTTTCCACATGCAAAGCATCCAAGTAGTGCTCTGGCCCAGTTTCTCGAGGCTTGTCGTTGAGCGACAGCATAAATGGCATACTATTCGAAAGATCCTCCTTCCTGATCATTACCATAGCTCCATTGCTCAGCACTTCCGTAAGGTTCTAGTTCCATCAAATTGGCAGGAGGAGCGGAGTGTTTTGGTGGGGCAGGCAACGCTAGACGTTCTGGGTATCCAAGAGTAGATTGTCGCAGTCTTGCTACTAGATTGCCTCCATACTGTGGATCTTGATATCCCATTTGGGCATACCGTTGCTGAATTATACCGTTGCTGAAGTTGCAAAAGGCAGTCTCATGGTCAGGTGGATTACACAGATGGCAAACACTGATTTCCATTCATTTTTTTAATTGAGGACACTCTTTCGCTATGTGATTTCATGTACATATAGAACACCGGACATTTTCCCTGGTAGAAAAATTCTTTGCAAACTTCTCAGGTTCCTTGTTCGCTTCTCCATGGAAATTTTCCAATGCTTTGATCTTCTCATCAAATTGCAACTGCAACTTTTCCATCTGTTTTTGCTGGGTCTTCTCAAGTTTCTCGAACTCATTGAGCATCATTTCTGCAGTAGCATTGGCATTTGTTGATGCAATAGTGGTGGATGTCGTAGTAGTCTGCCTTGCTGTATAAGGCAACATACTGACATTCGGCTCATCATCTGAATCTTCATCCTCCTCCCGAATTGCATCGTCCATCGCATTTTGCAAAAGTGCGTACTCATTATGGCATTTCAGCTCACGTCTGATCCGTTTAGGTAGACCTAACAAAAACGACATAATCATGGCATTTTCATTAATCAGCTCAGGCTCACATTCAGATCTAAGACGTTTCATCCTTTCGATGTACTCTTGAACCATTTCCCGCTTTCCCATTTTAATTTTACTTAAAAGTAGGAAAGGGTCTTCCATAAACTTCCGCGGTTTGAATCGTGTGATAAGGGCTCGTTTAACCTCCCAATCTGTACGCTCAGTTTCATCTTGGTTATAGTACCAATCTTGTGTTGCGCCTGTTAAGGCCATAGGAAACAGCTTAAGTTTATCTTGAGGATAAATCTCACCATAGACCTCACAGGATTCAGCATAGATATGAAGAAATCTAACTGGATCTGTTAATCCATTATATTTGGGTAGATCCAATCGGGGTGCACTTCTAACAATAATTGGATTGACCTCCTGTGGAGCACCTCCAGGAGTAGCTCCAAGGGCAGCCATCTTTACAAATTTAGATCAAGTCGATAATGAAATTGGATATAGATTTTTCCAAAAAACTATCTCAGATTAGATCTGCTAGCTCTATTCCACTTTTCAAGAATCTGATTCTATATGATGAAAAACTACCCAAAATTCGATCAATCGATACTTCTCAAAAATGATAAATCTCTCGGAGTTCAATTTAGAATATATCTGATCTGATTCAAATTTTGATAGAGACTTGATCTGGAAAATCAGAAACTAAAAATAGGACTGGCGAAGGTTCTCTAGGCGAAGGTTGTCTCAGCGAAAGTTCAACATTGTTATTTTGGGATAAAAACTCTTTGAATACTTTTCTGGCAATTTCTTGGAAAATAACCTTCGCCGACTTCTCAGATGGAAGATCTAACACAGATAAAACTATGGACAACCGGACGAAGGTTTATGACACAAGCAAATACTGTTTTTGTAATCTGACAAGAGTAAAAATCAAGATTTTTTTGTGATCTAATCAAGAAATCTTCGCCGAACTCAAAAATAGTAGTTTATTATAGATAAAATGTTCTGGAAACTCGGCGAAGGTTCTGGCGAAGGATCAAGAGTAATACTGGTAAAAGTGACTTTTTTGACAAAAATATGACAATATGACAACTGATCCTCTGAAAACCTTTTTTATTTTTGGTATTATTCTTCGCCAACCTGGCAGTAGATAGATCTGAATCACATCTAAGCACAGTAAATTGGGCGAAGGTTCTTTTTCTGTTTTTTTAGGGTTTTAATAATTTTTGGTGTTTTTTTGGTGGTTTTTCTGATGTTTCTGGAAATCTGCTGGGAATTAATCTTTGCCCTTCAAACTAAAGGTTTTGTAAACAAAACTGAAGGTGTCTGCAACTCGGCGAAGGTTTCCTAAAAGAGGGTAAAAAGTTTTGAGCTCTGATGACGCTTTTTGTCTCTTTTTGACCAAATTTGACATATTTGACCGATTTTTGTTATTTTCTCTGATATCTCACAAATGGATCTTAAGATTGGTGATCTGAATAGCCTTTCCTGTTTAATAATTAGATTAGATTTCAAACAATCAAATCTACTCAAATCAAGCAAAATCAATCCCAAACTAACCCTAAAATGAAAATTTAATACTATTCATGCCACGACAAGATGCCTAATGCAAGCTAACCATCAGCCAAACATGCTGCAAACTAAAAAATTGGCGTAGCTCCCCGGCAACGGCACCAAAATTGTAGTGGGTTTCTTTCCTTGCCTAACCTGAATCCAAGATCTAGTCAATCTAGCATCAAAGAGACGGAGTTAGTTGTCACGCATAGGTTTGTTCCCATGAGAGCGATAGTATAGTTCAGATTTCGACATGAATGGAGGATCTAACACTAACATTCATTAACACTAAGCATTAACACTACATCCATTAACCCTACTTCCATTAATCCTAAATCTACAACAATTATAGAAACTTACTCTTCTCTTTCTCCCTTTCTCTCTCACAAAAAGCATAAGAAATAGCAATCCCAATAATGATCAAATCCAACAATTAGCAAAATCCAAAGAAAGCATGAGAAATGGAGGAGAAAAAAGGAAGAGCAAGGACATTCATCAATCCATTTCTAAAGAGAACCAATCTGCTTCATTGAAATGAGGAAATGAACATGAGGAGCAACTCGAGTTGGTCCCTTTTTATAGTAGAGAGGAGGACCCTGGCCTCTGAATCCTATTGGTCCAGTCTTGCCTCTCTTTTTATTCAAATTTAAAAAAGTGTGGGAACCATCAAAATTGGAGGGAAACCCAACTTTATTCACTAACTTGACATTTACGCCGTCCAACATTAAAAGTCCCGCAAAAAGGCCTAAAGTCCTTTTATTAACTTTTAACTAATCAATCAAATAACTATGTGATCATCGGGTTGGACTTACACACGCATGGTGCCAAATCCCTCTCACTTATTAACTAGGATTAGGGTTGCCTTGGGATCCGCAAACCTTTCAACAATAGGTATAGTTTAAAAATCTTTGTAGAGTCCTCTACTTTTATTAAAATCTTTTGGTAGTTTCTTCACTACTTAAAAAAAACTTTTTGTTTAGGTGTAGAAGCTTGGGTAAGTCAGAAACCTTGTGTTTTTGAGGAGACTGTACGTATGTATTAGTCTGTATGCTAGATGGCAAGACAAGGTAAATAAACAAGGAAGAACCCATGAGAGAGAGAGAGAGAGAGAGAGAGAGAGAGAGAGAGAGAGAGAGAGAGAGAGAGAGAGAGAGAGAGAGAGAGAGAGAGAGAGAGAGAGAGAGAGAGAGAGAGAGAGCAGGGTGAGGCGGCGAGTAGCAAGGGAAATACATGTAGGGAGAGAGAGGTCACTTGGCATGGACCCCTAGTTTTCTAGGCGTGACATAGGCGAGTAGACTGTGTGTGAGGGTGCTGCTCCCCCACCCTACTTTTCTAGGCATGACATAGGAGAGTAGACTGAGTTACAACTGGAGGGAGGGCCGAAGGGAGGGGCCACATACGACCCCCTAAATTGCAAACAACCATAATGGATTACAAAGGACCGTAATGGGCCACATATGATCGCAAATGACATCCTCTGCGGTTGTTTGGGACCGGATAGAATTGCATACGAATCGAGGGCCGAATCGAGGGGCCATTTGCGGTCCATTGGAGTCTAGGGTAGTCGCTTGGGACTGCATAGGACAACATACGACCACATAGGACCACAAAGGAGGAGAGGGCTGAAGGGAGGGCCGAAGGGAAGGGCCGCATAGGACCGCATACAACTACAACGACCCTCTAATATGGTCCTAAATGGTCCTAATGGAGGGCCGAAGGGAGGGGCCATTTGCGGTCCATTAAACGACCCTAAACCATAATGGACCGCAAATGACTTTGAAACTGTAATGGACCCCAAACGACCCTAAACCGTAATCGTATTAAGACGACCTCCTAATGCGGTCCTAAACAGTCCTAATGTGGTCTCAAACGGTCATAATGTGGTCCTAAACGGTCCTAATGTGATCTTAAACGATCTCAAACGATCTTAAACCCTAAACCCTAAACACTAAAACTGCAAACAACCGTAATGGACCGTAATGGGCCGCAAAGGAGGGGAGGCCAATGGGACATTAGGACCGCATTAGGAGGGGCCATTTGCGGTCATTGGGGATTAGGGTCATTTGCGGTCGTTTGAAACCGCATAGGACAATTGTGACCGCATAAGACCACAAAGGAGGAGAGGGCTGAAGGAAGGGGCCACATATGACCACATACGACTACAAATGACTTCCTAGTACGGTCCTAATGGGGCTAAAGGGAGGGGCCATTTGCGGTCCATTAAACGACCCTAAACTGTAATGGACTGCAAACGACCCTAAACCGTAATGGACCGCATACCCTAAACCGTTTGCTTGACGGCGTGGTTGCGGTTCATTGCCTTGAACATTGAAGCCATATGTGAGAAAAAGATGCATTAGGACCTCCTTAGGAGCAGATGCAGTCGTTTGCGGCCATTTCAAGGCACTTCAGGCCAAAATAGGGCCTTTCCACCACATTAGGAGCAGTTGCGGTCAGTTTGTGGGGGCGATCATGAGGAGAGAACCATCGTGAACCTTATTCATTGAGTTTGCGGTGGCCTTCGGTCTGCCTCCTTTGTGGACTGCCTTCGGTTTGCTTCGTAGGTGACCACAGGTTTCATCTTGCGGTGTCTTGGCGGCTTCTCGTCGTGAGCCGTTGTCTTTGCTCCTTGATCATAAGTGTTGACCTTCGATTTTCTTCAGTTGGCTTGAGGTGCGGTTGCGGTTCGTTTCGTTGAACATTGAAACCGTTTGTAGGCTGTATGTGAGGCTCCTTCGACAGCCTTCGGTTGTGTTCGTAACGGACCATATGCTGGACTTTGCGGGTGTCGTCGATGCCTTCGTTGCTTTGCTTTGGTCTTCGCTTATAACCGTAACGATGACCCTTGCGGTGCGTTGCGGCTTGCGGTTGCTTTTGGTTTACTTCCACTTCGTAATGGACCATAGGCAGGATTTTGCAGTTGCCTTTGGTGCTTCTGTTGAAACTGTTTGCATGAGCGTTGCAGTTGTTTACGGTTTCTGTCTGTGCAGGTTTCCCGTGTGTTTCTGCAGGTTTTGGTTCATAAGCTAGCAATGCTTTGTGGGTAGAAACTTCATGTTTCTTAAGGCATCATAATTGGCATAGCTTTTTATTGAAAGGTTTTGAATCATTGTAATTTTTGGGACTCAAGCATGGTATTAAAATTTTGGCATGTGTATGTATGAGATGTCATCCGTGTATATATGTGTGTGTGTATATGGGTGTGTCTGTATGTGTGTGTGTGTTGTTGAAATATTGGAAAAATTTATCTAATGTTGTAAGTAGGGGTCCTAAAAATGCCAAAGATGAATTGATCTCTTTTGGCTTAGTAAAGACTCGTCTTAGAATAAAATATTCAAGGCAGGTAGAAGTAAAAACTCGAGCTACCATAGGAATTGCCATTTGTACTTTGCATGCCACATTTAATGCATGAAAATACTAGGTGGCACAATTAGACATATTGAGGTGGCTTGAATAAGTCTAGATAGCTTGAGAGGTGGATTCATAACTCCAATTCAACTCAAAGTAGGAGGAGAGTCCATGGATCTATATATATGTGATGTATTCTCATTGAGATGATGATGAAATTTGTGTGTAATGCAAATTTGGAGACTAAGCTCTTTGTGCCCTCTCTCTCTACTCGAGTTTTGTACTTTCATATTCTCTCTCTAGCCGAGTTGAGGCATTTATTGTACCTAGTTTCATGTTTTGTTGACAGATCTTACTTGTAATACAATAATATTTCTTGTATGATCAGCTTTCCTATTGTCAATCAATGCTAGTTTGATCTTTATGGTATTATTGGGCTTAGGAGATCAAAAGTACATGTGTAGGGCGTCCCACACGCATGGTATCAGAGCCTACCTAAGATTTACAAGCAAATCTAATCAAAAAGTTCGCAAATTTCAAGCTAGGAATTGTCTAGATTCTACTTTCTAGCTAGTTTACAGTTTTTTGGTGATTTAGATCTTCAAACCACTTTGAATGGTCCAGATCAGGTACTATACGGACTTTCAGGTGCAGGCACGTGTGAAATCCGCCCATTTTCAGTTTGGTGGTTCTCTCTCACCTTAGGTCCAAATTTCATGCAATTTGGCCCACTAGAAAGCTAGAAATGTGTAGAATCTCGAATGCAATTTGAATCATGATAGTTGGATAAGCCAGTCAAAAGTTATAAGCTTTTGAATAGTCGTAGGTAGGGTGCCTAGACTTGTGGCAAATCATGAGTACATGCCATTAATACTTCTAGACTTCTAACACTAAGAAACCAAAATTTTCAAAGTGTACAGAGAAGTGATGAATGTGCTTCAGCTTATGTAATGAGAGTTAAAGACCTCCATAGAAAATTGTCATGCATAGGAGACTCCATCAACCAAAATAAACTTGTTCAAGTCATACTTAATGGATTAAAGGAGGAATATGACAATCTTGTTCAGAGGTATGCCATTAAGGAGGAGCTACCAAGTTTGGAAGCACTCCAAAGTGTGCTCATTTTTTAAGAATCAAGACAAGAGTATAAACTCTTGAAAATGGAAAGACTGTCTCTCAACATTGATGGTAAAGTCCTCTTTACCAAAGACAAGCACAAGACAAGAAGTAAGAATCAACACCAACCCTCTTCAAGCAAGAACAATCTTATTTTCAAGAAGAAAGGAGAAGAGGATGAGTCCTCTCAAGCTTTCACATCCAAGAAGAAGAAGAAAAACATCAAGTGTTTCTCTTGTGGCAAGAAGGGGCATTATGCCACCAATTGCTTCAAGAAGAAGAGTCAATTCAAGCAAGCCAACATTTTCAATGAAGAGAAGGAAGATGCTCATGCAAGTGATGGAGAGGGATCTCTTATGGTCTCGA
Organism: Diphasiastrum complanatum; assembly: GCA_029204225.1. Lineage (NCBI taxonomy): Eukaryota > Viridiplantae > Streptophyta > Lycopodiopsida > Lycopodiales > Lycopodiaceae > Diphasiastrum > Diphasiastrum complanatum. The sequence goes on along the minus strand of CM055100.1, from coordinate 53,642,033 downwards.
GTTTTTCTTCATCACCTTTCAAGAAGGATGGTTCGTGGTACATCGACAGTGGAGCTTCCTCACATATGTGTAGCTCCAAGCATTCTTTTTCATCCATGACACCTTATGAAGGAGCCAAGGAGTCCATCTACACAGCAAATGATCATGAGTGTGCTATTGAAGGCATAGGGACCATTCTCTTAAAGCTTTCATCATCAAAAGTTCTTTCTCTGTCTAAAGTACTTTTTGTTTCTAAGTTAACAAAAAATCTTATTAGTACTGGATCTTGATTCCACTTATGCTTATTTTGTTTCTCACAAGGAGCCCAAAGATGTCCAAGAAGCCCTCAATACCAAGGAGTGGTATGAGGCCATGAAGATTGAATATGATGCCTTGATCGCCAACCACACATGGGAGCTAGTGGATCCACCACCTAACATGCACGTCATTGGATGCAAGTGGGTGTTCAAGATCAAGTAAAATCATGATGGCTCCATCAACAAGTACAAGGCAAGATTATGTGCTAAAGGCTTTGCACAAATATATGGCCTTGACTATGAAGAAACCTTTGCTCCTATAGCAAAGATGGTGATAATAAGAATCATAATCTCTCTTGCCTTATTTTTTAAGTGGAAATTGTATCAACTTGATGTCTCCAATGCTTTTTTGAATGGCTATCTTGAGGAGGAGATATACATGGAACAATCTCAAGGATTCATCAAGGATAAATCTAAGGTGTGTTTGCTATTTAGAAGTCTTTATGGCTTGAATCAAGCACCTAGATCATGGTATTCAAGACTCAACAAATTTCTACTTTCATTAGGATTTGTGCTTAGTGACTATGATCTTTCTATGTACTTAAATTTTGATGGTAGTAATATTGTCATTCTTCTAATCTATGTAGATGACATTATTCTTAGTGGAAGTTGTTTGATGCTAGTTCAAGAAACTAAGGATGCATTAGGACGAGAATTTAAAATGCAAGATCTAGGAGAGATCCATTACATTTTAGGCCTTGAGATTGATTTTCATGAAGAGTATGCTTTTATTTGTCAATCTAGATATGTCTTTTCTATGTTGAGAAAATTCAATATGCGAAATTGTAAAGGCATAGATACTCCCATGGAGCAACATGTAAAAACCCTATTAAAGGTGATGAAAGATCCTTCGAGGACATCACACTTTATAGGAGTCTTATAGGCTCCTTAATATGGCTTACTATCACTAGACCCGATTTGAGCTATTGTGTGCACAGATTGAGTCAATTTATGTAAGATCCTAAGATCCAACATTGGAAGATGGCCAAGAGAGTTCTAAGATATGTATCTTCTACTCAAGATTATGGTTTATTGTACAAGAATGAAGATCTAACCATTGTTGGCTATTCGGATTCCGATTTTGCAAGTCATAAAATGGATCGAAAGTCCATTAATGCATATACTATCTTTCTTGGAGACAATCTTGTGTCTTGGCTTTCAAAGAAGCAAGATACCATATCCCTATCTTCTTGTGAGGCCGAGTACAAAGCACTCACTACAACAACTAAAAAGGTGCTTTGGATCAAGAGGTTAATCATGGAGCTAAAGTGCATCAAAGAGGATGATCTTCCCTTGATCAAGTGTGATAACATATCAGCCCAAGCTCTTGCAAACAATCCTATTTTTCATGCAAGGAGCAAGCACATAGAAGTGGCACACCATTTTGTAAGGGAAAAGCTCATTGGAGGTGAAATCAACTTGGAACATGTCGACATATCTTCATGTATTGTTGATCTTTTCACAAAGCCACTTTGCACAAAGCATAGATCTAATCTTGGTCTTATCTCAAGATCGATGCTTGATCCACATTAGATACATTTTTAGAAGGAGTGTTGAAATATTGGAAAAATCTATCTAATGTTGTAAGTAGGGGTCCTAAAAATGCCAAAGATGAATTGAGCTCTTTTGGCTTAGTAAAGACTCATCTTAGAATAAAATATTCAAGGTAGGTAGAAGTAGAAACTCGAGCTACCATAGGAATTGCCATTTGTACTTTGCATGCCACATTTAATGCATGAAAATACTAGGTGGCACAATTAGACATATTGAGGTGGCTTGAATAATCTAGATAGCTTGAGAGGTGGATTCATAGCTCCAATTCAACTCAAAGTAGGAGGAGAGTCCATGGATCTATATATATGTGATGTACTCTCATTGAGATGATGATGAAATTTGTGTGTAATGCAAATTTGGAGACTAAGCTCTTTGTGCCCTCTCTCTCTACTCAAGTTTTGTACTTTCATATCTCTCTCTAGCCGAGTTGAGGCATTTATTGTACTTAGTTTCATGTTTTGTTGACAGATCTTGCTTGTAACACAATAATATTTCTTGTATGATCAGCTTTCCTATTGTCAATCAATGCTAGTTTGATCTTTATGGTATTATTGGGCTTAGGAGATCAAAAGTACATGTGTAAGGTGTCCCACACGTGTGAATTCAACATGTGTGTGTGTGTGTGTGTGTGTGTGTGTGTGTGTGTGTGTGTGTGATGGTTTCAGATTTGAGAGAGAGAGAGAGAGAGAGAGAGAGAGAGAGAGAGAGAGAGAGAGAGAGAGAGAGAGAGAGAGAGAGATCTTTTAAACCTCTTACAGCTCGAGAGATGGTGCCTCAGATCAATCAACTTGATGTGCACTAGGAGCTGCTGAATTCAGGAGGTGTGAGAGAGAGTTGAGCAGTTGCTGCTAGATGAGAGAGAGAGAGAGAGAGAGAGAGAGATGCATTCAGCCCCTGTGTGTGTGTGTGTGTGTGTGTGTGTGTGTGTGTGTGTGTGTGTGATGATTGTGTGTGTACTAGATGTGCTATAGTCAAGAGCCGATGCGCTACAGTCACTTTGCTCTCAAATGCGCTACAAAATCTTCTCTGTGAGTGTGCCACCTTCTTCGTGTATCAACTGCTGAGCTGAGAACCGATGCAGTCCACTAATGTGAAATGAAAACACGTTGTCAAGGAGCCGATGAGCCGTGCAGTCCAGGAGCCGATGAGCCAATGCTAAGGAGTCGATGAGAGTAGCTGAGCAGATGCCTTCTTCATGTGCGCGAGTTCTTCAGATGCACGAGAGAGAGATCGGGAGCCAGTGCATCCAGGTGGTCGTGAGAGAGAGCATCCATAGAGAGCATAGGCACGCGAGAGAAAGATACTCACGCGCATGCGTGAGAGAGAGAGAGAGAGAGAGAGAGAGAGAGAGAGAGAGAGAGAGAGAGAGAGAGAGAGAGAGAGAGAGAGAGAGAGAGAGAGAGAGAGAGAGAGAGAGAGAGAGAATGTCTTTAACTTTGAAACTTGATTAATGCAAAGTTAGCAAGAGAGAAACTAGCCCTTAACAATTCATCATAATCTTGCTACTAAAAATAGAAAAGATCCACACAAGGTTGAGAAAATGATATTAGTTCATGATAAAAATCACATCCATGATAGGAGATACACTTCTTCCGTATACCAAACGAGAGAGAGAGAGAGAGAGAGAGAGAGAGAGAGAGAGAGAGAGAGAGAGAGAGAGAGAGAGAGAGAGAGAGAGAGAGAGAGAGAGAGAGAGAGAGAGAGAGAGAGAGAGAGATACAACTATATCTGAAATTCAAAAGTGAACTTTGGAGCCAAAAACGTAGGGTCCAAGGGAGTAAATCGGGTTACAACAACGTGAACTCTCTCTCGTGAGGGTGTGACATAGGGTCTAGGCATGACATATAGGGGAGTAGACTAGGTTACAGCAGCGTGAACTCTCTTTGTGTATATATAACTCATATATCTAGTTGAAAATGTTGTAACTTAGTCATTCAAACAAGAATTCTATTTCTCAAAATAACATATTGGGGAAATCTATGAGACAAAGAAGACATATCCATCATCAAGAGCTTTCCAAATTATCTTACTTTTAATAGCAAATTTTCTTTTGCACAAACAACCCCATAGAAATTCTAGTACACATACTAGGATTAGGCAGATCCATACTAACATCCAACATTTCAAGGTTAGGAGCAAAACATATTTGATCTTGATCTAATTCACAACAATCTGCAATTGGTAATTATGATTAAGACCACTTCAAGTTTGATATTTTCTCTATTGGTAATCCATGCATATGAATAATTCTTAAATGATTCAACAATAGATGCCCCGCAAAGGTCTAATAACACTATTACAACCGAAATATATGATCATAAAATATTTTAATCTAAGTGATAGAAATTGTTGTCTACTATTAATCCAACTATCTAATACAAATAAAAATTCTTGACATGGATAGCCGGTACTCCAATGTAAAAGGTTGTTAGTTACGCCTCGCAATTCCAGACTTGGCCGGTAATGTAATTGATAATCTTATGAGGGCCCATACCTATAATTGGACTATGGAGCACTTGCATGGTGTTTGACTGCTATTACATGCAAGAATAGGAGGTCAATTGCTTTTGATAGGATAGGAGGGATCCTAGAGGAAATATTCTCTAGTCATTTGGAGACTACTACATATCCTAGTGAACTCGCCCATCTCCTCATTGTCTTTTCTGATTTCAGAAGCCAGGATCCCCTCCTCTCTTGTATTTATTCACCTTGGCTTGGGGGTGAAGTAGTTAGAGTATTGACTAGCCATTTCCTGTTGGTTGGGTGGTTTTGCTCCACAGGTGTCCTTTTGGTTGCATGTAATAGGATTTGAGAAGATCTTCACTTAGCTAAGGTTTACATCAATCAAAATGTGGTGTCAAGATTCTTGCTTTTTGTAGCTTTTTGGTAGATCTCTTTGATTTTTGCTTCCATGTGGTGGAATTGACCTTCAAGTAGGTGGCTTCTCAGATCTTGATGTACTTTCAGCAGATTGGTCATGATTATGGACTTTTTTCGTAGAAAATGCAATGGATTTTTGTGATTTTTCAACTAAAATTCAAATTTTTTGCTTGAAATTTATCAAAGCTACTGATCTTGAACGTTTTCCAAAATTGTACTTGTTGTTTTACAATCATTCTGATTGATTCTAGTGATTGCATGTCGTTTGAAAAGTCAAAAGGGTGCTTAGATTGTGATTTTTGGCCAAAAATTGGTGTTTTTGGACTAGAAATGGGCTATATGAATCATGATTGACTTAAATCAGAACTTTTAGTGCCTTCATGTGATTGATTTATAGTAGATCTATCCCGGTTGCACTTGCATGTGGGTTTGATTCACAATTTTTTGTAAAAATGGTAAGAAAAACACGGCTTTTTGGTGGTTTTTTTCACTATTTTTGGGGGTTTTTTTTTCATAAAATTCATGTCTAATATTTTGCATAAGGCTTCCATGAATTTTGGTTAGTATTGGACCTGTTATTTCCAAGTGATTCTAAAAGAGAAAAAGATCGAGAGAGTGGTTCTGTTTTTCTGAGAAAAGGCTTCATCTTGGTGGCGTGATTTGCAACCCAAACCCACTACATGGGAAAAATTCATGGAGGTATTCAAAAAATTATTTGTGGTTGCGGACGATTCGGATTTTTACAAAGATTTGTCAGTTACAAAATGGCTACTTGGAGCTTGGACTCTTACCTGCAAGAATTTATGGATTTATGGAACAAAGTTCCATCATTCAATGCGAAATTGGCACTCTAGCAATTTAGCCTAGGCTTGCCAGCTGATTATCAGAATGAATGTAAGTGAAATGTGCTTCAGACTTTTGATGACATCATACGAGTCCAAAAGCTTATGATTCCATGGTGGTGGCATCCAAGAAGCAGTTTCAAGCTAATCCATCTGGATCCAACCAGAAGAAGAGAAAGAAACTCGTTCGTGATAAGAAGCCGAACTCTTTTTTAATGTTTGTTCACACTCCCACTTGCATTCAACTTAAGCTTGATAACCCACTTGCATCCGATTACATTCCTTTGAGGTCTATCAACAAGCAACCAAGTTTCATTCTCAATCAAGGCATTATATTCATCCAACATAGCTATATACCATTCTTTGGAGTTCAATGCTTCTTTAACATTAGACGGTTCTTCAAAACTAGATAAATCATAAGAAGTGGATGAGATACCCTCGGCTTGCTGTCCTTTGCCTTGATATGTGAGCCTTGATGGCTCCACGTTTTCCTTTGAAGATCTCCTTGGTGTGATAGGTGGGTTTGGTGCTTGCTCCTCCATGGGCTCCACTTCAAAATCAAGATCTTCCTCCTCAGCCATCTTCTTCTTGATTGTTGGAGCACTTGAGCCTTCTTCAAGCACATGCATATTATGTTCATAAAAGATAACATCCCTAGAAACAACAAACTTGTTCAAGGATGGGAGATAGATTTCGTAGCCCTTGCTTGAGCTTGCATATCCAAGCACGATCTTTCTTCTGGAAGATGGATCCTCCTTGATTCTTGTTTCCAATGACACATGCACATAACATATACACCCAAAAACTTTCAAGTGATTAAGATTTGTTTTTCTTCCATACAACATCACATAAGGAGTTTTGCCTTCAATTGCTTAGCAAGACACCCTATTCATAGTTTGCACATACACGAGATTCACCCCAAAAAGATTTGGGCAAACAAGCATCCAATATTAAAGCCTTAGAACATTCACATAATGTTCTATTCCTTCTTTCAGCAACTCCACTTTGTTGAGGGGTTTAAGGACAAAAAGTTTCTTTCTTGATCCCTTCCTCCTCACAAAAGGCCTTGAACTCATTGGAGATGTATTCTCCACCATTGTCACTTCTAAGAATCTTGATCCTATGATTATGATGTTTTTCTACAAACAACTTGGACTTTACAAAGGTATCAAATTCTTGAGACTTGAAGGAAAGTAAGAACACCCAACAAGATCTTGAGTAGTCATCAATAAAGGTTAAAAACATGGATGAACCTCCATTAGATTTGGTGCTAGCAATATGCACATCCGAGTGTATGAGTTCAAGAGGATGAGATGACTTTGTGATGGAGTTAGGAAACATCTTCTTATGTGCCTTGGATAAAGCACATGCTTCCCAAACCTTGTTTTCCTTCCCAGTAGACCTTGGTGGGCCTAAAATATGCTCCTCCTTGATCATAGCCTCCATGGAACCCAAGCTGACATGTCCAAGTCTTTTGTGCCATAAAGTGAAGGTAGATATCTTGCTCTTCTCGGCCATGATGACAACATTAGCATCCACAAATGCATCCAATTTATAGAGTTTGCCAAGTCTAGTGCCCTTAACCACTATCTTACCCTTCTTCTTGATGGAACATTCGCAAAATCAACATTAAAACCATTGTCTACCATTTGGCCAATGCTTAATAGATTCTTTGTTATTGTAGGAATGTACAAAACACCTTCTATGTTGATCCTTTTGGAAGATCCTAAGAAAAGGGAGATGCTACCAACTCCTTCAATCTTGCAAGCTTCATCATCTGCTGTATAGATAGATTTTATAGGTCCATCATAAGATAAGAGAGAAGAGAAAAACTCCCTTTTGCTAGTCATGTGTGAACTAGCACCCGAATTGATGCAGCAAGGATCTTCTCCTTTGAAGCTTGTTGAAGAAAATATGGACATCATGGGGGAGTCCTCGTGTGAACTCTTCTCCTCCTCCTCCTTGCTCATGTTGGCTTGGCTTTGATCTTGCTTCCTCTTGAAGCATTCCGAGGCATAATGCCCCATCTTGCTACAATAGTAGAACTTCACCTTGGATTTGTCCTTCTTGACTTTGGTGGTGATTATATTTAGCATAAGATATCTATTAGACTGTTTTTGCACCTAGCAGCCAATTAGAATGGGAGTCATAAATTTTGATTTTTCACTAAACACAATTAATAAAATAATAGTTCATATAAGACTTTGCAAAACAATAACTTACTTTTTTATTCTTTATATTTGTAGAGCAAAATATTATGCAGTTTCCATATTTTGTGAAGCAAAAAATGCGAAGAAGTGAAAAATGAAAAACATGATTTTAGTGACTATGATTGTATTAAGCAATAAATCTATTATTTAGAATGAAAGTCAAAATTTAAGCTTAGCTCAACAAAACTTATCGCTTACAACCATGTAATAACTCTTCTTTCACAAATTAATCATTGAGATAAATTTAAATAATGAATGAAAATTTTGCACTAGTGTGTTGTAGATTTTATCAAAGTGGAAACAAGTTTAATCATAGATGATTGTAGAGTAACATAGATGATTGTAGACTAGACATAGATGATTGTAGACTAGACATAGATTAAGTTATGAAAAAGAGTTATCCTTTGGTAGATGGCATTTGTTAAATCCTATCAAAATTACATATACACATTAGTAGATGATATTTAATGATATTTTTGAGTTATAAGTTATGTTATCAAAGTGAAAACAAGTTTAGTCATAGACGGTTGTTATATTTTCATAAGTACATTGAAAGCATCTTCATGAGTATCTAATTTAACCATTAAATATTATTTAAAAATCCTACTTCATCCATTATTGGGCAGGTCGGATGCCCGAACTGTAAATTTAATACATACAATATTTTACAATAATCGGCCATGTTAACCCGATTTTTACCATAAAAAATTTAAAATTATTACAATTCAAGTCCGATTTTTTCATGATAAAAAATTGGCTAAGAGCCTACCTACATCTACTTTTGCTAGATGACTCCAGCATGCATTTAGCTCAACCCTCAAGATTGGAATTCTATTTCATTTAAGTGCATAGAGATGGACACACATGCGTGATAAACAAGATTTTACATTATTAATTATTGCACATAAGTAAAGCACCTCATTGAGTAAGGTTGGTAGTCACTGCCATAGTTAGAAGTGTATTCCTCTGCCAATGGAGACACGAACTCTGATTTAGTCCATGGACTAAAAAATTTAGGCACTTGTGTCGTTCCATCGTGGCTAGGCTTTAATATTACATATTGTGCAAAACTTGTACACAACAAAAAACATTTCAAACAGGGGTGTCCCAACGAGCCCCTTATTCAAATGGAGTCTTGAAATTGGTCCAAAGACAAAGGAATGGCTTCCTTCTTTCCAAACTAAGCTTGAGTTGCCACTAGCTTGTCTGGGGATTCTTGGCATTTTGTGACAAGATTTTTGTGAGTTTCTTCTAACCCATGGTCCAATAAAAAAATAGTTGCACATGATATGCTATCTTTTTAATGCCAATACTATCAAGGATCTTACTAGCAATGTAGTTAGCTAATTTGCAAACAATCAATAGACACATAGATAAACTGAAAGAGAGATCACTCCTCAATCCAAGAGAACACTTTCTAAACTGTATTCACAAAAAGACTAAAGAGTACATACATATATACAGTCTTATTTTGGGGGGCACCACTGCATGGTGTTATGGTCCCCATTACGAGACGCGTGTCCAGACTCTACTCAGTATTTACAAATTGGCACACATGCTAACTGTTACATAAACAAAACTAAAAACTAAAAAACACTGCTAAAACAAGAAATAGTTATGGAACCGTAAGAGAAACTCGGGCTTACTTATTCTAACACTCTCCCTTAAGCCCTAGTTTATCTTTTTTACAAAGAGCTTTTTTCTTAAAAACTTTAACTTATCAATACTTAAAGCTTTAGTAAGTATGTCAGCTAACTGATCCTCAGTCTTACAATGCACTACATCTGTTTCATTAGATAACAACATCTCTCTAATGAAATTATATTTAATCTCTATATGCTTTGTGCGTGCATGAAATGCAAGATTTTTAGCTAGTTGTATAGCGCTCTAGCTATCACATATGATTATAGTAGGCTTACTCTACAAAATTCCAATGTCTTCTAACATTCTTCTTAACTAAACTGCTTTTTACGTAGATGAACACAGTGCTTTGTATTCTGCTTCTGTAGTAGAAAGAGCAACTGCGTCTTGTTTACTACTAGACCAAGAGAATACACCATTACCAGCATGAAAAACGTACCCTGTGATAGATCTCTTGTCATACATACAATCTGTTCAATCTGAATCAACAAAGCCCTATAAAACTATTTAAGTATGTTGTCTCTCATATAACAATCCATGGGTTAACGTCCCTTTCACATAATGAAAAATTCTCTTCGCTGCTTTCCAATTAATCCCCCTAGGAGTAGCCATGAATTGACTCACAACACTTACAACATAACTTATATAAGGACGAGTAGATGTGAGATAAATCAGTGAACCAACTAATTGATGAAATAAAGTAGCATCAACTAGCGCACTCTCATCCTGGTTATATAGTTTTTTATCGAACTCCACAAGTGTAGATACAAGCTTGCTATCACACATTTAAAATACTTCAAAATCTTGTTCACATATTTTGTTCGTGTTAGTGTGATGCTGTTATGTCTTTGCCAGATTTCCACTCCCAAACAATAGTGCATTAAACCAAAATCAGTCATATCAAAACTGGAAGATAGGTCCTTCTTGATTGCACTAATCAAATCATCATCATTACTTGTGATTATGAGGTCATCTACATACAGCACAATCAGTGTGATGATAGAGTCACGAGCAAAGTTAAAGATTGAAATATGAAGAAGTGTGTGTCAAACCTCTAGATAGGAGATACTCATCAAAGTGGATGTACCAAGCACGTGGTGTTTGCTTCAATCTATACAAGGCCTTCTTTGATCTGCATACTTTGTTTTCCATGCCATGTACTACAAAACCACTAGGTTGTTCCATGTACACTTTTTCTTCAAGCTTACCATTAAAAAACATGGACTTTATGTCAATTTGATGTAGATTCCATCCAAATAACGTCGCTAAGACAATCACCATGCGAAGTGTGTTCCATTTAGCTGTGGATCAATACTCACCACCATGATAAGATCTAAGCACCTTGATCTTGGCACCTACCTGGTTTTCCACCAATGCTTTGAAGTTCTTGAAACATCCAAATATATTAGACTTCTGCTTAACTGTGTAGATCCAAGTCTTTCATGAGTAATCATCAATGAAGGTTAAGAAATAAAATGCTCCACCAATAGACATTACCTTCATTGGTCCACATAGATCAGAGTGCACTAGCTCAAGCACTCGTTTTTTCATTGTTGCCCTTTCTTGTTGAACTTCTCCTTATGTAACTTGCCTAGCATGCACCCCTTGCAAATGGACTCTTCTTTGTCATCCAAGCTTGGTAGGCCTATTACCATCTTGAGTTTGCGAAGCAACCTCAAGGTTTTGAAGTTCAAATGCCCCAAACGTCTATGCCATAAATCATTTTGCGAGATAGATGTTGATGCTAATGCATTGCACTTCGTAACAACAACATTTAACTTGTACAAACCACAAGTTTTATCTCTAAAGCCATCAACTTTGAATAGTTAGCTCTCTCTCTCTCGAGCCTGCGAGCTTGAACACTCCTGAGCATTCTAGCTCACTTCTTAGAGTTGTTTTAGAGATTGCTATTGCGCTACTGCTCATCAGCATTGACATTAATTCAGACTTTCATTTTTAGATGCTCAGAGATAGCATAGAGTACACAGCTTCAATCCGCAACTTATTGTACTCATGTACTTCTGTTTCATTTTGAATCAATATTATTCTTTATTGCGTTTAGTGCATGTTATCACATGCGACACTTCCGAAGTCCTTATGGACTGAAGCTATTTCACCATCAGCCTATATTTAGAATAGATGTTCTACTAAAGGCCTCTCAGACAAAACACCATTTGAAGTTTGGACAGGTACCAAACCTTTGTTATCAAACTTACGAGTTTTTGGATGTACTACTTTTGCGCAGATACCTCGTGATCTCAGTATCAAGTGTGTTTTCATCAGCTACATTACTTCAGATCAAGCCTACAAGTTGTTCAATCCCATCGAGTCGAAGATATTTACTAGTTGGGATGTCATCTTCATCGAAGATCAGTTTCAAGACCTGAAAGGAAATGGCAGTTCCCATGTAGCCGACCTGTCAGATTCTCTTGACGCTTTGAACTTTCCAGTTTTGTAGGCGACTATTCCCAAAGGAAAGGGTAGTTCTTATGTAGCCAACCTGTCAGATTCTCCTGACGCTTTGAACTTTCTAGTTCTGTGGCGACTATTCCCATTGAAGGTCCAAGCTCTTCTACTTCCGACGAACAACGAATGAACGGTGGATCGGAATATGATGACGTTGCAGTTCAGCTACTATAGTATGATAGAAACGATCAGCTTTCTGTATTATCCAGAGGATCTTCAAGGATTGGCAGACCACCTAACCAGTATATTGACGAGTCTGCAGCATATCTTGTTCAGGAACCGACGTCTGTCCAAGAGGCATTCAGTCAACCTGACTCAGATCTTTGGAAAGAAGCTATGGATAAAGAGTATTCATCTCTTATCAAGAACCAGACGTGGACAATTGTCGAACTACCTGCTAGCAGAAATGTAGTTGATTGAAAATGGATTTTCAAAGTCAAGTACAACGCAGATGGAAGCATCAATAGAAGAAAGGCATGACTAGTAGCCAGAGGTGGATGTACATACAACATATCTCAATGGAGTTATCGAAGAAGACATTTAGTTGGTGCAACCCGAAGGTTATATTATCGAGGGTAAGCACAATCACGTTTGTAAACTCCATAAGGCACTTTATGGCTTGAAGCAATCTACTCGAGCATGGTTTCAAAGGATCAATACTTTCCTCATTGATTACGGCTATACACCTAGCTCTTCAGATTCAAACATTTACTTCAAAGCAGTGCAATAGTCTTTTATCATTATCACATTATACGTGGATGATACATTGCTTTTCAACAACAGTACCGATTTGATAAAAGAGGAGAAGACAATGCTATCTTCCGAATTCGACATGACTAATCTGGGCAAAGCTCATTTCTGCCTTGGTATATAAATCCACAAAGACAGAAAACAAAAGTTGATCTACATTACACAACAGAGGTACATCTACAACATTTTAGTCAAATATAATTTGATCAATTGCAAGTTAGCTCTCTCACCAATGGAACTAGGACTCAAATTGTCAAAGGACCAATGTCCCCAAACAATTCATGAGAAACAACAGATGCGTGAGTATCCTTACCATTCTATTATAGGATCTCTTATGTACGCCATGATCTGTACCCGGCTAGACATAGCTTTTGCAGTTAGCTCTCTCAGTTAGTTTATGACTAATCCTGGTAGAACACATTGGAAGGCTCTTATCAGAGTCATGAGATATCTTCAGGCTACTATGGACTTTTGCATTTGTTATGGAGTAGTCGACAACGACAAACTCAATTTCATCAGTGGTTACACAGATGCGAGTTGGGCAGGAGATGTAGACACTCGTAAATCTACTTCCAGATTTACATTATTCTCAACAATGGTCCAATTTCCTGGAACAGTCGCAAACAATCTTCGATAGCTCTATCTTCCATTGAATCAGAGTATATCGCAGCCTCTCAAGCTACTAAGGAAGCAATTTGGTTGAGAAACTTACTCTCAGATATTGGGCTGAATCAATATGCTCCGACAACATTATTTTGTGATAATCAAAGTGCCATCGTTTTATCAACCAACCCTAGATTTCATTCCATGAGTAAGCACATTGAACTGAAGTATCATTTCATCAGAGGCAAAGTTCTCAATGAAGAGGTCAGATTGCAGAACTGTAGAATGCAAGATATGACAGCAGATGTTTTTACTAAAGCATTAAGTTTGGAGTCACACAGAAGATTCTATGTAGAACTAAGTTTGAAGGTCAAGGCATTCAAGAATTCAGATTAAGGGGGAGTGTTGGATTATTCTCCTTCTTACCAATTGTCTAATCGGTTTTAATCTTCATCCATTGTTTATCCAGTTCTGCGAATTTTCTCGTGTGTTTACACACTCTGCAAAATTACAAGTGTTTTTACACAATCTGCAGAATAACACGGAATTTACGACAGTGTCACATTTTTTGCTTGACAGAAATCTCGTGGAAAAATGCAGTGTCGTCTTTTTCGCATTTTTCACTTGTCAAAAATCTCGTGCAAATATGCAGAGTCACATTTTTCACTTTTTTTAAAGAGCCTCAAATGTTGAGGAAATGACTCTAGCAAAGTGTGGGGCAACCCTAAATGAGATTTAAGGGCACCTTTGCTTTTTTCGCTTTTTTGCGAAAAACCCGACAGTGTCACCTGTGGCTGTTTTATTTCATTTCTACAGAGCTACAGTTTTGGTTCATTTATGCAGACAGAACGTTTACAGCCAATTTCATCGCTTATCAAAAATCAATGACAAGGACCGGATGGATGCCAGCGGATCACCAGCCAACTGGCAATTGCAATTGACGATCTAATTTCTTAGTATAAATAGCTGTTCATATTCATACAAATTAATTCATTGTAAATCAGAATTATCAGAAACGTTTGAATAGTTAGCTCTCTCTCTCGAGCCTGCGAGCTTGAACACTCCTGAGCATTCTTGCTCACTTCTTAGAGTTGTTTTAGAGATTGCTATTGCGCTACTGCTCATCAGCATTATGCATTAATTCAGACTTTCATTTTTAGCCGCTTAGAGATAGCATAATGTACACGGCTTCAATCCGCAACTTATTGTACTCATTTACTTTTGTTTCATTTTGAATCAATACTATTTTTTATTGTGTTTAGTTTCGTCTCAGACTGTATGCGTTTATGTATTTCTTCACGACTAATTATTTGTCTGATAATCTTCAATGCTTAATTGTTTGGCTACGTAATCACTGTAGTACTGACAATTTCAAAGTTAGTTACTATAAGTTCAAATGTGATTTCTATCACTATTGTCTTGTTTGAAATTGATAGGCGTAGTCATGCATTGGAAAGATGAAGATAGTTTATTTTGCCATGCACGAAAGGTTTTCTTTCTAGACACACGAATTATTTTCATTTATTTATTTTCGAACTAGACCTATCTTCTGCATACCACTTTTCGACAGATGATACTATGTAAGTAGATGGATGTTATAATGTTTTTACAGCAAGTAATGGATCTAGAGAACAAATTTTGGTCAATGACTTTGATGGTCAAGTTGAAGATCAAGAGGTTGATCTGAAAGGGCTTCAACAACATGAAAGGAAAGATGGCAATTTGGAGCTAGTCAAGAGCATAAAAGGAGAGTCAATTGGCAAAAATGTTTTGGATCTCTTTTTGTAGGCTATTGAAGACTCGAGTAAGGTCAAAGGAACAGCAAGGAAGTGTTTTTCAAGTTTACTTTACTTGTTCTATCTCATGTTTGAACATTTTCATGTGGATGTGTGCAAATGGTCAATATATGGTAAAACTAATTACACTGGTGAGCATTGTTTTGATGTTGGATTTGTACTAGAATTCTTGGCTGGTTTTGTTGATGGAAATGAAGCTATTGGAAGTTCATTATGTCACTCATTCATGGTAAACTCATCAAGTGATGATGGCATCTTACTGCAAGATGGAGATGGAGGTTCCTGGTGGATACATGGCAACAAAGGACAAAGAGGGAGGAAATAAGCAAGCAAATGTTGATCACTCAAATTTATTGTCTGTTTGCTGTATTAATCATCTCATTTACATTCTATGTGATTCTTCATGGCACATTGAAATGGTATGTCAAAATTTTGTGAGGGAGCAAGTCATTGCAAAGGAGGTGAGACTTCATCATGTTTGGTGGCAAAGAACTATTTAACAGATCGTTCATGCATCGAATCTTCTTTAAATCATGTTTTACCAAGAAAGTCAGCAAAGGCAATGATGAAAAATGTTCGGTTTGAAAAAATGAAAAATGAAATTGCAGAGATTGTTTTGAATAAGGTTCAAACTTACTTGGATGCAAATGTGATACTAAGTGCATGTGATGTTTATGGAATTAGCAGAAATGCTTTTTTTTAGAATAGTTAAAGAAGCCTTTTCTCATGTGATGGTGAAGACAACTTATCTTCCTCGTCCATATCGGGTAAGATTAGCAAAAAAATATTATAATGACGGAATGTTCAAAGTAGTTGGCAAACCACTTCATATAACTGAATTATACAAATCAGAATACGGTGAGCTCAATTACAATGATTGCAATAATATTTTTCTTCATATTGAAAATGTTCTAAAGTACATTATTCGATTCTATAAACTAGACGAACATCAAGTAAATGGAAAGATCATTATTGTAATGAAATTGGATGAATCCGAAATTATCAAAGGTCAAAAGTTGGAACGAGTGAGTCTTACTTTGATGAACAAAATTTTAGATACAGATGATCGAACGTTTAGTGTTCAATCTGAAAATCACATATGGTGGTTGGCGACATTCCAAGTATACAATTCAAATTTCTTTTTAAGTATTGTTATTAACATTTCATACATTGGCATTTTTTACTAACATGTCATGCATTAGTTGCTTCTCTACAGATTTTGAGGACCATAAAATACTTTCATGGATATTTTCACGAACAAATAATGGCAAAATTATAAAGAGACATTCGGAGGGTGAAAAATTTACAGTCGAAAACCATAGAAGTTTTCAAATTCAATGGCACCTTGCAAGGGATTTGAAAACATTGAAATGTGTGTATAATGTCTCTCATGGGGCCATGCCAAAGCATCCATGTCTTTATTGCATGAAGAATTGCTACAATATGAATTTGGGACGACCAAACACGACTAACAAGAGAAACAGAAGATCCAAATATGACAAGTGTTCTGCCAATTCCATTAAAAAATGTTCACATATGCACATTGCATGTTGAGGTTCGTATTATTGAAAAACTTATTTATCTGCATATTCTCCTTGCATGGAATTCAAAACCAGAGCCTGTGGGTAAGGCAGCTATTAAAAGGCTGGAAGAAGTTCTTCCATAGGCAGGATTGTATAAAGAGAATGTCATCATTGAAAAAAAGTGACAGACTATCCGGCAAAAAAAAAAATGTTCATAATAAGCCATCAATTGGAGATGCTAAAGCAAGAAGATTCTTATCCAATCACACATGCAAAGAATCTAGTGTCAGATACAAAATTTGGAAAGAAGTTGTTCAAGCAACACGAACATTGAAAGTAAGTAATCGAGTGGAAAAGAGACAAGTGTGAAACAACTTAGACAAACTCATAGGTGTTATTAGGAAAGGAAACCTATCATCAGAAGATATGAGGACTTTGCAAAATCATTGCACCACATTTGTGAAATATGTACATGATTGTTGGGAAAAAGACAACGTTACACATTACATGCTACTGATCTATTTCATTATATGATACTTATTTCATTCATGATTATATTATTTTCTATCGATGTTATTTATTTCAACGCTTGTTTGCAGCACATCTTTCTTCATCATGCAACTTATTTTGCAAAGGAATATGGGAGCTTAAGTATCTGGTCATCACAAGGCATGGAGAAATTACATTGGCAAGCAAGAGGAGTATTTCATAGAGCTACAAATCACCGATGACACAATTCAAAAAATAAATATTTAACTCAACTTTTTCAGTGGTTTTACAGAAGAACACAATATAGATATCAAGCTAAAAACTTGCCAAATGTTACGATCTTTTGTAAGGCATTCAAATTCATAACAAAAGAGAGATCCTTGTAATATATCAATAATCTATTATAGAAGATTGTTTAATTTTCATTATCATTCTCTTCAAGATTCAAATAGATGGTATTGTCATGAAGAAATAATCTCCTTTCTTATGGATTCAAAAATTTCAAATTCTTCATTTTGCTCATATCAATGTAACCCGAATAAAGGGCCATTGCAAATGATATTTTTGTAGTCTCATTGGGAGTATAACCCAATATTTTAATGGCCAAATCCTCCAATGGCCTCTACATTAGGGGATATATTGAGTCCTTGGAAGTTATTTTTTTTTGGAATTCTAAAAATTTCTCCTCCGTAGGCAAAGTTTTTTCATAGGCTTTCGATTTTTCAATAATGGCCTCCAATGCCTCATTGCCAGATTTTCAATCGTCAACTTTATCATAATCTATTTCACTTTCAAGATCATCATATGTGTAATCAATAATGTCAGAAAATTCAGATAAATGTTGTGCAAAAATTGAGAGGATTTCATCCTCTCTCATATTCAAAACATCTTCTATATCCAATTTGTATAAAGATGAACTCTATTACACACCCCCACAAAATTGCGAGGAGCCATATCAAGAAAATATTGGAACTACCAAGTGCAACAACCTATACGAAGCTCAAAATGGTTGATGCACACATAAAAGTTTTAGAATATCGGTTCGACACGCACATTTAGTATTTGTAGAATTTCATTTCATATCGTGTGCGCTGATCCGATATGCCATCAATTTTTTTTTTTTGAAATTGCTTCGACGTGCGCTTGTTGCCTTTGTAGATTTTAATAGTATCTCATGCACGTTGATCCGATATTGCATTAAAATTTTATTACTAACTTTCGTATATTTTTGAATACTGCAATCTTCTCAACATGGTATACGATATTCAATGCCAAATATTTTTTCAATTGGCTTGCAAGAAAATTCATATTCAGTTTCAATTGCAGAGTGTTCTCAACCAAAGTTACTTCCAACTGGAGAAATGGATTTAGAGATCATATAAAAAAAAGACCCTCAACTTGAACAATGATACTCAAGTTGAGCGGTTCATATATTATCAATCAAGATGTATACAAAAAGTCATATGACATAATACAAATTACATTGTTCAAATTCTATAGATCTTCAATTTCCTATGTCTTTGCATTTTATATGCTCTTCCTGCCTTGCTCTTAACTGCACATGAGAAATTGTTTAAGTTCATTTATCTTATTAAATTGATTCACTAAGAAATAGAAAAAATGAAAATTTTCATATGGCATAATGTACCTTTACACCATTCAATCGAAATTGGTAGTACTGAGGTAGATCGAATT
Organism: Diphasiastrum complanatum; assembly: GCA_029204225.1. Classification (NCBI taxonomy): domain Eukaryota; kingdom Viridiplantae; phylum Streptophyta; class Lycopodiopsida; order Lycopodiales; family Lycopodiaceae; genus Diphasiastrum; species Diphasiastrum complanatum. Next base: position 53,623,288 of record CM055100.1, on the reverse strand, counting down.
GCAACTTGTCTAGTTCTGATCGAATGTGATTGAGACACCAATCTTCCTCGACCTCGACCATAACAAGAATGTTGTCATTTATTTTCATTGTTATTTGAAGTTGCTATTGATGGTATAAAAAGTATTGAAAATATGAATTGTTCATTAAATTTTTTTATTTGGGCTCCCAATACTAGTTTTCATAACATCTCAAAGCATTTTACACCACATAAAATGTTCATAAAAGATTTGGAGGCAATAAATTACACCTTCTTAAATTAGAATCTATGGGTCATAACAATATATTTAGCCCTAATGTAAAATGACAAGATAACTCTATTTAATTGAATGCCCATGGCCCTGTCTCTTGTTAACACGATATCGATGATGAGCGAGGCACTTCGTCATCGCCTGTGTGTCCCAAGTGCCCCTCCGATGTTGCCCGACCTGCGTGCCTGCTTGATACCTATGTGCCCAAAAGATTTCGAGACTGAAAATTCTCTAGTTGTTCGCATGTCACGTGGCGGTTTTCAATATATCCCATAAGCTTTTTGGGAAATCAACGACTACTGCATATATAGTAAAACAAACCCATAGTTTGTAAACGCGCGTGGTTGTGGGCTAGGCTCGACAGTCTCCAATCTGGTGCCTACAAAAAATTCAGACGTGCATGACTTGCATGTCCGGGAAAGAATTTCAACCCGAGACCCATAGACCACAAAATATTACGGCACGAGCCCGAGACTCACTCATTTTCCCAGGAAAAAATTGGGAGTCCCACGCTACCTGCGGTCATAAATTAGGGTTGCTTGCCTCGCTTGTCCGTTTATTCCACGCGTCACTTGCCCACGGGTTTGCTCGTTACTGTTGTCTCCGTTCCAAGAAGCGACCGTGTAAAGACCACTAGGAAAAACCCCTAAGATGAGGATAGGAGACATGTTAGATATGAGTACGGAAGCATGATTCAGTCATGAGCTATAGAGTATAAAAAATTAATTATTTTTCTATATCCACTTAGTGAGCCATCTTTGCATTTTAATCGAAAACGATTCAAAACCTTACAACAACAATTGTTGTCGATTCATGGTGGTTTAATAGTGCTTGCTCATATTTTGAAGATCTGTTACACATTTTGCATGTATGTCTTTTAGTTGTGGCCATAACATATGAGATAATAGATAATCAGGACATTATTGAAGTAACATCTTCGTCTTGATTTTTAAAACCCTAAAACCCCCTCCTACTACCATCATCAACATGAAAGGTGCATCATATCCCTCGGGTTACACATATAAAAATAAAAAGTATTTTTCAAATAGCAATGTCCACTATATTTTGCAATTAGCCAGTCTCACCAGTTCTACTCTAAACCTCCTAGAATATGATTAAGTAAATACATGGACAACTTTTTAAAACAAGGTCAAATTTGAACATATCTCTTTCAAATTAGGGTGAAGAGCACAATGAAAGATAATACATAACATAGCTTTTAAAACATTACTTCTCTCAAATGTGCATATGTGACTTATTTTATGTGCATATGTTACAAATGTCCTACAAAGATGTCCAGAAGGTCCTCTCACAACTAATTTTTAAACAAGTATCAATTGGTTGATCTATTGGAAATAAAATGATAGGATACTGGACCCAAAGATGTTGTTTGACACTGTGGTGGTCAGTATGTAAGATCATGATAATGGCAGTGATATTTGTGATCTATGCTCGATTAACAGGGAATCAAACCCCCAACAAACCCAAGAAGTAGTTCGCCCACTGGGCAACCTCTAAAGCTGAATGCAAACGTTAGCACTATTACGTAAAAGCATAGATAGAAAACAATGGCATGTGTATGACTCAAGAATTGTATATGTTATGTAAACAAGAGAGCAGTGGCTGCTAAAAAACTAGATGCCAAAATTTCAAAGCAAATAAGCGTCAAATGAAAATCATATAACTGTGTGATTTCATGTGAATTTTTTCAAGTTAGGAACAAGCATTGAAGTTTGCAATTTCAAATGGCATTTTGTAAGGCAATAATTCATGCGTCCACAATGAATGATTATTCAGACCTTTGAATTATAGTATCATGCTAGAAATTTGAGTAGATTATGAGCTTCATCAAAAGTTAGGAGTTTGATAATTGTATAAGAGGTAAGGCCCAAATTACTTGATTTGAATAAGCTATAACTAGAATTGAGTACGAGGCATAATTTTTTGGCTACAACAATAGGTTAAATCTATTCAATTTCATCGATAATTATTAAGGGAGGTAAAATTCTTAGCTATATATTGACCAAACATGTAATTAGTGTGCTTCTTGATAATGATAACTATTCTGATTTTTTAATTGATTTCAATGACTCGTAAAAATATAAAATAAATGTGAGGCGTTCGAGAAAATGAGGTGACCTCAACAAGCGATTGCAATCTACATTGTAACCTTGTTGCCCTTGTTTCGATGAAATGAGCCACATTTGTCTGACAGTTCATTTTTTAGCAATATTGAAAGCCAACCGCCATGAAATGATCAAACCTTACTCCATGCAAAGTTTACATGTTACTTCACTAAAGTGTATGGAGCAAATGTGAATGCATTGTAAAATTCAAGTCATTTTGTATGTGGGAGCATTGATTGGTGAGGACCATAGCGTCCAAATTTTGTTAAATCTCTTAGTGTGAATGCATTGATTTTTAGGGTGGCATGCATTTCGTGTGTGAGATTTTAACTTGGTTCCTTCTAGGCATTGCCCGAGCATTTGGACTTCTAATCGACAGAACATTGTGCGTAAAAAAATTGCGCACACACTGTGAAAACAACACAAAAAATTAGCTTGCAATGTGTGAAAGAATGCATTGCTTTGGGGGTGGGTGGCATGCATTTTGAGTTTGAGAGTTAAATTTGGTTCTTGTAAGCACGTCTAGGCCTCTAATCGATAGAACAATGTACGAAAAAAAATGGCAAAGATACTCCGAAAACAAAGTAAAAAAGCATTTTATCATGTGTGAATACATTGATGTTGTGGTGACATGTATTTTGTGTGTGAGAGGGTAAACTCAATTTCTATAGTAAATTAATAATCTCACAAATGTGACATGCATTGCATTTAAAACTTATATAATGAAATATTGTGCTCTTCGTGCAATGCAAGGTAAGTGCATGAACACGTTACTTTTTCATGCTAATTTTCATTTGAATGAAGTGTTTGTTAATGATATATAACCCTTCACATTTTAATGTGAGAAAAGTGCCCAGCCCAAAATATAATGTTTGGGCAGATGGTCGCCCGCCGCGCCGCCCCTCCCCCCGGCCAGCCCTAGAAATTGATCTGTTCGAAGCGTTGCGCCACGCAGCAGCAGCAGGGCAGGTGAGGCATCGCAAGTCGAGCATAGACATTAGGAAAATGAATAAGCATCGCAAGAGCTGTGACGATGAGGATCTTTGTATAAATTGCCAGTTTTTTGGTCTTCGTGGCAAGAGCCTGGAGGTTGGTTGTTGAAGTTGGGGAGGGAAAATGTTGTGTTGACAAGGCTAGCGAGGAAGTTCTCTTTCATTTCTGCAAGTAATTAGTTGATCCTTCTATATGTCGCATACACCTCTTCGTCGCAGTTATCTCCACCTCAACAACCGTTTCTTGCATCTGTTGCTTTGCACAGAAGCAAGCGGTTTGGACGATTCGGCTAATCCTCAGTCATCGAGTTTTCATCCATGGGACGATAAGGATACGAAATTCTCTCGGCAGAGGAAGTGTAATTGCTGCGAGAAAACAGAAGAACCAGCTCCCAAAAAGGCGAATGTGATTGAGGGCACGCTGAAAGGTCACAGAGAAATCTTAATCAGTTATAGCGAAGTAGGTCCACGAGGATATTTGGCGTTTGATATTTCGATTAAGGGCTCAAAAGTGTTCATGGTGTAGCAGGAAATGGCAGGTGCCCTTGAAAATTCAGAACCCCTTGAGTATGTTATGCAAATTTTAACGAGTCAGGGAAGAAGACACGGGGAAACCAAGTTGCTAGATCTGCCATCAGTGGTGCTAGTTTCTGTGCTAACTAGAATTTCAGATCCCGTGGACGTTGCTTGCGTGCTGTGTTCATGCCGCTTTTTACGTACTGTTACGACCTCTGTTGACTTTTTTCTGAAACTTAGACCTTGGAACACGGATGAGTCGTACGAGGAAGTGGCTAGGAGCAGGCTTCCTGGTAACGGACTTGGAGCATGGACGAGAGCAGCTTTAGCAGGAATCAGAACACAAATGCCTTGTACGAGAGTACTTGACGTTGCAGGGTGCGGCGTTCTTGACGAGGATGTTTCTTCGGTGCTAGCGGATTTGCGAGGGTTGGAATGCCTTATTTTAGATGGCTGCCAAAAATTGTATGGACAATTTTGTTTTTGCTGCTTCACTATATTTGATTAATTTCTTGTTTCAAAATTTTACAATGCACGTGCCGTTGTTTCTAAATATTTGGAAATCAGGACTTCACATCTTTGCTCAACTAAGGTCATTTCTTTGGTGATAGATAATCAACTGAAAACTGTCTTAACCTATCAATCTGGATGTTAAAAGTTCAATTCAACTCGTTTAGACAGAGTTAGACAGAGTTGAAAGCCCATTTGATGTCTTCACTTCTATGACTTTTTAGCTATAGATATCTTGGTAACCTCGAGAAGGCCATCCTTTTTAGGCTATGGGCCTTCAGAGGTCCAATTTGACATTCCTATGATAATTGATTATATATGCATGTCAATGCTTTATGCTTTAAATCACAATTGCAAGTAGATTAGGTGTCTTGCTCTTTCTCAAATTCGTTGGCAAGGAGTTAACTTCAGAGCCTTTGGTCACACTCCAAATTATTTTTTAGCTAAACTTTGTTCAACTTCTGTTAACTCAATTGAGTATAAGCGTGGTTTCATACTAGTGGCAAGTCCTTTGGCCTGGCCCTTTGACTTGCCGCCCATCGTTTGAATTCTGGCAAGTGAGTTGACGAGCAATGGACCACCTCCATTTCAGACTTGGCTGGCAATGGACTACTTCCTTTTCAGAATCGGCTGGCAAGTGCCAAATGAAAGGCTGCAATCTGATTGCCTAGTTTGAACTCCTATGATCTGATTGGTCCATTTCTATTAAGTTGCCCCTAGCAACGGGCAGTGCCCCTAGGCCAATGTTTCATGGGCGCGTTTCGTACGTCGTTTCGAAACGCGTATAAAACGTCTGGTTCAGGTTTGAAACGGGAAATTTTTTTAGTTTTTTTTTTTTTTGAAAATGTGTCTTTGAGGGTTTACAAATGTCATAGAAAGTCTAGTAACAAGTAGATACATCCAATTTCATGGAAATGCTCTAGAGAATGCAATTTCAAGAGGAGAAGCTGTGTATGCAACAGTAGGTGGTGGTGGAACCGCAGTGGCAACTGGCGGACAAGATGGGACAGGATCCACCGGAATGGGTGCAGATGGGGGTGCGTGTGGCGGAACTGTCTGAGGGGGATGAGAGACAAAGGGACTAGACGAGGATGCACTCCCTCTCCTCAAGCGTGCCAGCCAAGCAGGCAGCAACTCGGGGTCAACCACGTAAGGCGCGGTGCAAAACCGAAGAACACCCTCCGAAATGGTGTTCTCCCCCGCCACAAGACATGGCCCGTAGGTGTCCAAAAGTCGCTGCGTGACGGGAACGGACATGCTGCCACAAAGGGCAGCATTCAGTGTGCCACCATTTTTGGTGCGTGCGCCGAGTAGGTGGCCTTTAAGGCGAGTGAGGGTGGCACTGAACTCGACCAGGCAATATTGACAGCGCACGATCTTTGCACCGGACTTGTTGGACTTGTCAGGAACCCGCCTGACAATGTCCACCTCGCCCCACAGTTCGGCAAGGTTGGAATGCACCATTTCTGTAGAGGGAACTGGGGAAAAAAGGCAGAGATGATCGTGAGTGTGATAGGAGGCAGAAGGCTGGAAAATCCACAGCAATGGCCGAAGTAGCAGTAGCAGGGGTGGAAGCGATCTGTGCAACGCGAAGACAGTGTGATGGCGAGGAGTGTGCGGACAGCAGGGAGGGCACGGACAGCAGGAAGAGGGTGCGGACAGCAGCACGATGGGCAGGGAGAGAGATGAAGCGAGGGGGGAAATTAAGGCAAAAAATATATATATATATAAAAATATTAAATATTGTGGTATCGCGGATCAGTATGGATCCGCGGTACCGGGATCCGCGGATCCTGGTACCGCTGGATCTATGATATATACATATACATATACATATTTATATGTATATTTCCTCTTTCTTTTCTTATGCAAGTGTGATTTGCTGCAAGTCCTGGATTCAATGCGAGTCAGGACTGCAACCATTCTTAAGTGAGTTTGCGAGTCTGCATTGGGAGATGAGTCTTTTTGCTTTCAATTTAGAAAAACTTGAACCTGAAGTGTGAATGTGAACCTATTGAATCTGGTCGGTGTGCAGCCATTTGTTACATTTGGCGGTGTTTTATTGTGTTCGTACTACGTAGTTGGAAATCATTGCTTCTATGCTAAATCAGTATAGATGAAATGCAATCAGCCAGTAGTAGAAGTGAAGAAAGGCATTCACAAGTTAGCGGAAGTGGAAGTTGTATGGTTTTTTTCCACTCTACAGTATCAGTAGAATGTTGAAGTACATTTCATAAATCTGTAAGTTTATGAAATGAAATTGGTCAACAAACAATTCTAATGTCCAAATCTGATTACAAGCTCACTCAGGAGCATTTAGGTGTTTGGAGGTTGTGCCAACATAAGTAATGTAATTTCAATGACTTGTCTTATGAATGTAATCAAGATGCAGGTTATCTTTCACAAGGTTCGTAAAACCTCTCTGCATGCTGGGGAATCTCTAAAGTCAATATAAACTATCTTGTACATTTAAGTTATGAGATGAAATTGAGTTCTTTCTAATTCTTTCCCTTGTATATTGGAGATGGATACAGGACTTCTGCTGTTGCAGATGCTTTGGCAGTTTCTGTTAGATCTGGCCCACAAGCTTTAAGCCTTCAGCGTTGTTTCAGGCTTGGGCCTACTGCAGCTGGAAATCTGCTTGCTGCAGCTGCAGCAGATGGATCTCGGCTGCACTGCATACTATTGAGCCATTTGGATAGGCTTGATCTGCCAAGAGAATCTCCGCTACTAGATGTGCAGGAGAACAATACGGTAGCTGACATTGTGGTACCTGTAAGGTCTCTTGAAAATGGCAACTCTGGGCTTAGGATTCTTGCCCTTCATAATTGTGGCAGCCTTGGAGCATTTGAATTAGCGACGATGGTATATCCATTGTTTTTGAGAATTTCTGATCAGTATCACTTTTAAGAGTTACAATATGTATATCTGCTGCTGCCGTCAAGACTCTTTGGGCTGTTGTTTAACGAGCACACACAAGCTTATCTTTCACTCTTGCATGTTGCCTGACTTATGATTGAAGCATATAGTGTATCTTTGCAGGCAGCAACTTGTCCTCTTTTGGAATTTTTGCTATTAGGAGGTTCGGGGGAAGGTCTAGGTTTATGCAGAGCTGAAGCCTTGAATCAAGAAATGGTTGATGGTGCTGTGGCGGCCCTTCTGAGCCTGGCCAATTCTCTGAAGAACTTAAAGATTCTGGAAATAACTTTTTTTACGTTCACTGTTTATCAAACATTGAGGTACTGGATCTTTGCCGTTTTGGTTGGATGAGGGAAAATTATTCCCCAAAGTTGGTCTTCAATCACTCATTTATGCATATGTTATACTCACAGAACTTTTAAGCATTATTATCTTGAATGTCATGGCACATATGTCTGATTCAGGGAACATGTTCGCAAGGGCGTTCAGATATGGGATCTCTGTGATGAAAATACAGCCCTTTTGGTGGCGTCCATTATAGGGGGCTCAAAGATGAATAAATTCGGAATGTTGAGTAGAGCTGGAACTGCTGGGTATCTTCAGGATTCTCTTCATCGTTATTATACAGATCATTATCTCTATGCTTGTCCAACCCAAAGAACAACAAAGATTCTTGAAATCGAGCTTGGGCAAGCCATTCTTGCTCTTCGTGCTGCTGCTAACTGTGTAGATATTCGTAAAAGGACTCCTCTGCATGTAGCTGCCTCATTGGGTAACCACAGAATGGTCTCAAGCCTGTTAGCCATTGGTGCTCTCACTGCAGGAATGAAAGATTCTGCTGGTGCCACTGCTTTATTTATAGCTGCAGAATGTGGACATGCGCTTGTGTGCGAGCTTCTTTTAAAAGGAGGTGCTAATGCACTTGCAATGAATAGAGCCGGGGAGACGCCTCTTTACATAGCTGCATTGAGAGGTCATTGTGCAGCAGTGGAGAGCATGCTTTTACATTGCAAGAAGCATGATGTCAACTGGCAAGACGCAGATGCATATGGTCTCTCTCTCTCTCTCTCTCTCTCTCTCTCTCTCACACACACACACACACACATACACTGGGAAGGTGTTTTTGATGTTTTCAGTATGTATGGATTAGCATCTAATATGTATTGACTGGATATCCCCTTGGATGATATGTTATAGAATTAGGAATTTGGACAAATTAGCACTATGTGATGCCCACTGTTATATAACCCCTACACACACACACACACACACATAGTTGCACTGGCGATTCGCGAATCATGAATTGGATTACGATCCGAATCGCTATTCGCAAATCGGTTGGCCAAAAAACCAGTGATTTGCGGGTTTTCTAGCAAAACGTTTTTTTTTTTTTGTAATCTCAAAAAAGACACGTAATATGGGTATCAGTAGAAAGAGAAAAAAAAAAAGACAATTACGATTCCAGTAGTTTCAGGTTTAGAGCTTGGGGCAGTTAGGGGGCTTAGGGTCAAATTCCGAGCAGTTGGGAAGTCTAGCTCATTGTTTTTTGGCAAAAACTATAAATATGGGTATCAGTAGAAGAGAAAAATAAGAGGATTATGATTCCAGTATTCTCAGGTCCAATTCTAGGCAGTTAGGTGAGATGTCATTCTCACAAAATGGATGACATTTTTTTTTACTGCCAAAGTTATGGCCCAAGTGGGATCAACATTCTATACACCTGATGGAAACTTCAATTTATTTTGTACAAAGCCTATGGTCTTTTATGTGCATGAGAAGAAGAAGAAGAAGGTGAAGGAGACTCAACACCTTTCAAAACAATAGTCCAACTTTTCTTTCAACTTGTGGTTGATAACTAGTTGAGATGCTCGTTAAACGAGGCACTCAGATTGTGTAAAGTCTAAGCTGGAGAGAGGACTGCTTTTCTAGTTTTTTTTTTTTTTCGATTCGCTGCAACTTATATATATATATATATATCATAGGTCCCGCGGTACTGGGTACCGCGGATCCCGGTACCGCGGGACCGTACTGGTACCGCGGTACCATGATGGTACCGCGGTACCATAATATATTAATATAATTAATATTTAATATTTTTTGAAATTTTTTTAAACCTAATCTACTCGCCCCCCTCGCTTCTTCTCTCCCAATTTTTTTCCAGCCATCGTTGCCCTGCCTTCGCTACTGGTTTTGCTGCCCTGTCTTCCTTGCCTTGCGTCTGATTTGCGTCGCCCTTCGCCCACAGACCGCCCTGCCTTGCATCTGATTTGCAAGAACCTGCCTTCGCCCATTTTCAGCGTCTCTCACATAGTGTACCCTGCTGTTTTTTTTCCAGCGTTTTGTCCTTAGTTTTCTCCATCGCAATGGTGCAATCCGACCTTTCCGGTCTGTGGGACGAGGTAGACATTGTCAGGCGGGTTGCCGACAAGGCCAACAAGACCGGTCAGAAGATCGTGCGCTGCCGATACTGTCTCGTCGAGTTTGCTGCATCCCTCACTCGCCTTAAAGGCCATCTGCTCGGTGCACGCACCAAAAATGGTGCCACCTTGAATGCTGCCCCTTGTGGCAGCATGACCGTCCCCGACAGGCAGCGACTATTGGACACCTACGGGCCGCGGCTCGTGGCAGGGGAGAACACCATTTCGGAGGGCGTTCTCCGATTTTGCACCGCTCCTTATGTGACTAATCCAGAGTTGCTGCCTGCTTGGCTGGCACGCACGAGGAGAGGGAGTGCATCCTCCTCTGGTCCCTTTGCCCCTCAGACAGCTCTGCCTCATGCACCCCCATCTGCTCAGATTCCGGTGGATCCCGTCCCATCGCGTCCGACAGTTGCCACTGCGGTTCCACCACCACCCACTGTTGCTCGCACTCCACCAGTCTACGACTTTCTCATGGACTCTCCGCCACCCGAGCAGGCCCAGGATGGTACTGGGCGGGCCTTCGAGGATGTGGAAGAGATCCCTTCTTCCTTCCCTTCCCATCCGGATGACCTCCTCAGCCAGCAGTTTTCGTACCCCATGCCAGATGTTGCCCCTCCACCAGTGCACCCCACCTATGCTGCTGCACCCATCCCTGCCAGTGCATCCCACTCTCCCCATTCCACGTCTACAGCCGATGCATCCACCAGCGCCCAGCCTGTCGCGTCATCGTCCATTCCCGTCACGGTTGGTGCACCGTGCTGGAGGTCCACCACCCGTCGTCCACCAGGGAGAGCCCTCGTGCAGCAGACCATTCGCGGCGCGCATCAGCCGCACATGGACAGAGAGGCCACACAGGCCGTGGCCAGTCTGGTTTACGAGCTGAACCTGCCCTTTGCCATCGCCGACTCTGAGCCCTTCAGAAGGGCCTTCCGCCTTGCACAGTCTGTCAGCCCTAGCTGGAGAGTCCCTAGTTCAGAGGTTGTCCGCACACACATGCTGAGGGATAGGGTCGAGTCCTTGTCTAGAGAGATGGAGCCTCTGCGTCGGCACTGGGCCACTTACGGTTGCAGCATCATGTCCGATGGCTGGACTGATGTCAGGAGGAGGCCGATCCTCAACATACTGGTCTCCAGCTGCATGGGCACACAGTTTTTGAGGGCAGTGGATTGCAGCAGGGGGGGGAGAGTCATATCTGCAGAGTTCATGTTTGATGTCATCAGGTCTTCCATCCTAGCCATAGGCCCACAGCATGTCGTCACGGTGGTGACGGACAATGCCACGAACTGCATTCAGATGGGTGTACTGCTAGAGGCCGAGTTCCCTCATATTGTTCATACCCCCTGTGCAGCCCACGGCATAGACCTTTTGATGGGGGACATTGGAGCACTTCCCTGGGTTAGAGCCATCGTCCGGGAGGCCCTCTTCCTGGTGACTTTTGTCACCAGAAAGAGGCGTGTTCTTGCCATGTTCCGGGTGTTCAGCCATCTGGACCTCCGTAAGCCAGCCCCCACGCGCTTTGCATTCGACTTGGTGGTCATCGACCGTTTGATCAGATGCAGGGCCCAACTTCTACAGATGGTTGCCAGTGATCTTTGGGGTGCCAGTACATTTCCGCACACTGAGGATGGGGAGCACTTTTCTTCCACGGTGAGGGGAGACCAGTTCTGGAGGGATGCACAGACATTGTCAGGACTGCTTCGACCACTCTACATTGTGCTCCGCATGGCTGACAGCGAGGGGTCGACACTTGGACTGGTGTATGAGCTCATGGACCGGATTGGACAGTTCCTGCAGCTGCCCATCTTGCAGCCAGAGAGGTAAGCGGTACAGTGTTGCAATTGACCTTTATCTTTTCAGTACTTGCTAGTTTGTTTTTCTGTCAATGTTAAGCTTTTTCGTAATGCCCTAAACCACATGCCCCTCACCTGCAGGATGACAGAGCTGAAGTTCATATGGGAGACGCGATGGAACTACTTCCACAGGAGTATCCACAGCGTTGCACACATGCTGCATCCCCTCTTCCTCTCTCCGACACAGATCGCAGACAGGGAGCTTGAGGCCGATTGGCTTCAGTACATTCACAGGGTGGGTCCACACATAGGTTTGGATCCTATCAGGCTCATGGAGGAGCTCGCTGCATTTCGTTTCGGCATGGGCACATTCGGCCACCCGGCTGCCCAGGATCCAGAGAGGAGGCAGCTACCCATTACCTGGTGGACCATGTTCGGTAGCACATACCCATCTATACAGCGTCTTGCACTGCGTGTCCTTTCTCAGGTATGCATCTTATTTTATCCTCCATTTTTTGTGTTTCGTTGAAGTTTCACCTCTGCCACAATGTGCTGAAGTATTTCAATGCACGCACCACAGGATTGTGCTGCCTCCGTGTGTGAGCGTAACTGGAGCACATGGGCACTCATTCACACGAGGAGAAGAAACCGGTTGTCAGTGAGTCAGTTGGAGCGGTTGGTGTTCTGTAGCACCAACGCACGTCTCGCCAGGAGGCTTCCGACCATTACGAGCGCATTGCAGGTGATAAGCTAATCTTTCATAGCATGTTGGTTGACTCCTGGTATGTTGGTTTCATTTCTTGATAAAGTTGTCTCTCTGACATGCAAATTTTAAACCTTGCAGACGAAGATATCTGATTTGGAGCGCCAGGTTGACTTGCCTACGGACAGCACCCATCCCATGCCTGCAGATGACCTGGGCACACAGTTGATGGCAGAGAGAGAGAGGGAGCTTGCCGAGATGAGAGAGAGAGAGCTTGGGCTTGAGCACAGAGAGCCCCCATTGTATGAGGCAGATGAGCCAGTGTCAGAGGATGAGCATGATGAGGATGAGCCCATTCGGGTTGTGTTTGCCAGACCAGAGAGGGATGAGGCAGATTATACAGGTGCAGGGCACACGCCACGTGCAGGGGTCACAGGTGCATCACGTGGCAGAGGTGGGACACATGGCACAGGTTATACCGGCAGACAGGCAGGGCACACAGGGGGGGGCAGTGGCATACCTACCTATGTCGACATGATGGAGGAGGCTCTTGATAGAGGGCAGAGTGGTTTAGATGCCGGTCCCGCAGATGTTTGGATGCGTGCAGCACAGAGTCATGGCCGTTACTACGACAGCACACCAGAGGAGGCACCTGATGACTTTCATTGCACAGATTGGGAGGCCATGCAGGGTCTACAGGGTGCACATGATGAGGCACGGGATGAGGCTTGGGTTGATTCAGGGGTCGGTGCACAGGATGATTCAGAGGTCGGTGCAGAGGATGATTTAGAGGCTGGTGCACAGGATGATTCCCAGAGCCCAGAGCATTTGTATTCGGATGCCCAGCTGGCCGACTTGGTTGCCACATTGGATTCAGAGGCCCAGCAGATGCCGAGTGTCAGGGCGCCCCCATCATCTCTTGCCAGCATGCCACACACAGAGTCCCAGCCAGAGCAGCCGCATGAGGTGCCTACAGTTCCTCCAGCTCCTCAGAGGGTGTATGTGCGTCGCACAGCTCCTCCAGTGCCACCGATGCCATTTAGGCCTGCAGCCCCTCCATCGCCGTCCACTTCTGCAGCACCAGGTCTCCATGGCAGGCCACCATCTGTGCCCAGGTTTTCTCTTGCAGCGCCCACATCCACAGTGGCTCCTCCAGTGGTAGCACCCACGTCACATCCTCCTCCTTTGGCAGCACCCAGGATGTACCAGTACCGGCCACCACAGCGCCCCTTTCAGTACATATCGCCACTGTACTCGCCTCCTGCACAGCCAGTTCCTCCACCTGCAGCAGCCCCACGGGCACACACTCCACGAGCTCATCCTCCTCGCTCAGTTGCACAGGGAGTTCCCTCTTTTGCTTCCCTATCCCAGCCGGCCTCAGCTTGGGCCCAGCCTAGCCAGCCAGGTGATTTGCATGGGGGTGACGAGGCATTGACAGCTCCTCTTGTCCGCAAGAGACCAGGCAGGCCCAAGGGTGCACCAAACAAGAAAGGCAAGGCACAGAAACTGCCAGGGAGGAGAGGACGACCACGCAGGGCTCCAGGTACAGGTAGAGGTGCAGTATCACAGCCAGTTGGAGCAGGTGTTGTTGGTTTGGCCTGCTTGGGGGCTGATGCGGAGGCTGATTGGGAGGATGAGGATGACGAGTCTTCCCCCTCGGATACACAGCCCATGCCAGTTCCAGACAGGCAGAGATATCGGCTGCGAGAGTCAGCTCGGGGCCCTGAGTTGTCTCCAGAGCATTCGTCTGAGTCAGAGCCAGAGCATTGATTGTGGCTCTGTTGTTTTAGTTTCAGTAGTTTGTCTCTAGCAGACGGTCTACCATTGTACTCAGATGATTTTTCACATTATATACAGTGTTTGGCCTACATTATTTGCTGCACATTGTGCGTATGTCGCTCTGTACATGTGATGCTTTATTTTATGTTGAAGAATTCTATGTGCGTGTGTGAATCCTATTTTCATTTAATTTCGTTTGAAGTGAATGCTAGCTTCACATATATGCACCTACATCATGAGCACAGCAATCACCCCTACACCCCAAACGACATTGAATAAACACATGTAATACATCTGCATTTAAAAAAATTACAAACATTGCATCTTACATGACCAGGCTCGCGTTGCACAAAAAACAACTATGTATATATTCAACCGTTGTATCAGGATAACATCACATATACTGTCATTTTTTTAAGCAGTCACCTAGTTATTTGCTGCACCATAAACTGCCGAAAACTACATAGCAACAGTCCGCCACATACGGGTGGACCTCATCTATTCTAAACATCCCTCACTGATCCTCCACCGACTCCTCGCCCTCGTCTGGTGCATTGTTTTGTCGCTCTTGCTCTGCCTCCCGGTTAGCCCGAGCTGCCTCCTGGTTAGCCCGACGTCTGGCCGCCCTTTCCCTGACCATGATGAGCTGCCGTCGTGTGAAATTCATTCCGATCTGCTCATCCAGATCCAGCTCGACAGCGGGGACAGGATCCACAGCGGGGGCGGGTGGCTCCGGTTCCGGATTTCTCTGTCGAGTCTGTCGCAGCATCTCTCGGATATCTGCCTCTTGCTTCCGATGCCTCTCGTTGTGCCTTCGGATATCTTCCTCAAGCTTTCTCCTGGCTTCGCCCTCGGGCTTCGGTGGTATTCGCTCAGCCATCTCGATCGACCTTCTCCTCACAGCACCCTGATCCTTGAACACCCTCTCACAGCACCCTGGCTCTCAAACAGCCTCTCACAGCCTGTCACCGGCTCTCGCTTGCTCTCTCACTGTCTATCACTAGCCCTCTCACAGCCTCTGAAAATGCCGACCACAATGGCATTGTGAGTGCCTATTTATCCCCACAGCCTGATCGGCCATGTGGATCCCCATCATCCCTCCATGTGCCTCCGTACCTGCCCCCATGTGATGCTCCCCCCTGTGTTGGTCTCCCATTGGGCCCATGGTCTGCTCACCCACAATGCCCATGTGCCTCTGTACTTGCCCCCATGTGATGCTACCCCCCTGTGTTGGTCTCCCATTGGCCCCTCGGTCTGCTCACTCGCAGTGCCCATGTGCCATTGCAACAGTCCCCTGCAACATGTACTGTACCCTCTTTTTTTACACCCAGAACCCCCTTTTTTTACATTTTTTTGTCCTTTTTTGGTAGTTAATATGCAAAAAAAAATTACTAAAAATATATTAAAAAATAAAAAAAAATATTAAAAATGGTACCGCCCTGGTACCGCGGATCCCAGGGCGGTACCGTACCGGCGGTACCACTGATATGGTACCGGCGGTACCATACCAGCGGTACCACGAGGTACTATGATATATATATATATATATATATATATATATATATATATATATATATCATAGTGTCCTCTGGTACCGCCGGTACCATAACAATGGTACCGCCGGTACGGTACCGCCCTGGGATCCGCGGTACCAGGGCGGTACCATTTTTAAGATTATTTTTTTTAATATTTTTAATGTTTAATTATTGCCTTTTACCTACCAAAATAGGTTAAAAAATGGAAAAAAAAGAGGGTACATTACATGGTGCAGGGGACTGGTGCAACAACACATGGGCATTGTGGGTGAGCAGACCATGGGGCCAATGGGATAGCAATACAGGGGGGAAGCATCACATGGGGGCAGGTACAGAGGCACATGGAGGGATGATGGGGATCCACATGGCCATAAAAGATCGAATGTTTACAATTACTTACGAGTTTACCATTGAAAATGAATCAAGCTGTGGGGATAAGTAAGCACTCACAATGCCATTGTGAGAGGCATTTTCAGAGGCTGTGAGAGAGCCAGTGATAGCCAGTGACAGGCTGTGAGAGGCTGTTTGAGAGCCAGGGTGCTGTGAGCGGGTGTTCGAGGACCAGGGTGCTGTGAGGAGAAAGTCGATCGAGATGGCAGAGCGCATACCACCGAAGCCCGAGGGCGAAGCCAGGAGGAAGCTCGAGGAAGATATCCGAAGGCACAACGAAAGACATCGGAAGCAAGAGGCAGACATTGCAGAGATGCTGCGACAGACTCGGCAGAGAAATCCGGAACCGGAGCCACCCGCCCCGGTTGTGGCCCCTGCACCCGTTGTCGAGCTGGATTTGGATGAGCAAATTGGAATGAACTTCACAGCTCATTATGGTCAGGGAAAGGGCGGGCAGACGTCGGGCTAACCAGGAGGCAGCTCGGGCTAACTGGGAGGCAGAGCGAGAGCGACAAAACAATGCACCTGACAAGCGTGAGGAGTCGGTGGACGATCAATAGGAATGTTTAGAATAGATAAGGTCCAGCCGTAGGTGGCGGACTGTTGCTATGTAGTTTTCGGCAGTTAAGGGTGTGGCAAATAACTAGATGGCTGCTTAAAAAAAAGACGGAATATGTAATGTTATCTTGATACAACGGCTGAATCAATATATAGTTGTTTTTTGTGCAACGCGAGCAGGAGGCAAGTACAGCGGCGATATGTACTGAAAGGGGCGCTGCGCTTGCCAGTATTGGTACATCCTGGGTGCTGCCAAAGGGGGAGCCAGTGGAGTGGGTGTTGCCAAAGGAGGAGGATGTGAAGTGGGTGCAGCCACTGGAGGAGCTGCTGGAGGAGCCATTGTGGATGTGGGCGCTGCAAGAGAAAACCTGGGCACAAATGGTGGCCGGCCATGGAGACCTGGTGCTGCAGAAGTGGACGGCGATGGAGGGGGTGCAGGCTTAAATGGCATCGGTGGCACTGGAGGAGTTGTGCGGCGCACATATACCCTCTGGAACTAGAGGAACTGTAGGCACCTCATGCGGCTGCTCTGGCTGGGACTCTGTGTATGGCATGCTGGCAAGAGATGAAGGGGGTGCCTTGACACTCGGCATCTGCTGAGCCTCTGAATCCAATGTGGCAATCAAGTCGTCTAGCTGGGCATCTGAATACAAATGCTCTGGTCTCTGGGCCTCATCCTATGCACCAACCCCTGAATCATCCTGTGCATCATCCCTTGAATCAACCCGTGCCTCATCCTGTGCACCCTGTAGACCCTGCATAGCCTCCCAATCTGTGCAATCAAAGTCATCTGGTGCCTCCTCTGGTGTGATGTCGTAGTAACGGCCATGACTCTGTACTGCACGCATCCAAGCAGCTGCGGGACCGGCATCTAAATCACTCTGCCCTCTATCAAGAGCCTCCTCCATCATGTCGACATAGGTAGGTATGCCACTGGCCCCCCCCTGTGTGCCCTGCCTGTCTCACGGTATAACCTGTGCCATGTGCCCCACCTTTGCCACGTGATGCACCTGTGACCCCTGCCCGTGGCGTGTGCCCTGCACCTGTATCATCTGCCTCATCCCTCTCTGATCTGGCAAACACAACCCGAATGGGCTCATCCTCATCATGCTCATCCTCTGACACTGGCTCATCTGCCTCATACAATGGAGGCTCTCTATGCTCAAGCCCAAGCTCTCTCTCTCATCTCAGCAAGCTCCCTCTCTGTCTCTCTGCCATCAACTGTGTGCCCCAGTCATCTGCAAGCATGGGATGGACGTTGTTCGTAGGCAAGTCAACCTGGCGCTCCAAATCAGATATCTTTGTCTGCAAGGTCAAAATTGAGCGTGTCAGGACAACAACTTGATCAAAAATTGAAGCCTACATTTTAGTGAGACGTCAACCAACATGCTATGGGAGAATAGCCCATCACCTGCAATGCGCTCGTAATGGTCGGCAATCTCCTGGCGAGACGTGCGTTGGTGCTGCAGAACACCAACCGCTCTAGCTGACTCACTGACAGCCTGTTTTTCTTCTCCTCGTGTGAACGAGGGCCCATGTGCTCCAATTACGCTCACACACGGAGGCAGCGCAATCCTGTGGTATGTGCAATGAAATGGTTCAGCACATGTGCACGGGTGGAATGTCAACGAAACACAACAAGAGGATGAGATTAGATGCATACCTGTGAAAGGACCCGTAGTGCAAGACGCTGTATGGAGGGATAGGTGCTACCGAACATGGTCCACCAGGTAATGGGGAGCTGCTTCCACACTGTACCGCTTACCTCTCTGGCTGCAAGATGGGCAGCTGCAGGAATTGTCCGATCCGGTCCATGAGCTCATACACCAGTCCAAGTGTGGACCCCTCGCTGTCAGCCATGCGGAGCACAATATAGAGTGTTTGAAGCAGTCCTGACAATGTCTGCGCATCCCTCCAGAACTGGTCTCCCCTCACCGTGGAAGAAAAGTGCTCCCCATCCTCAGTGTGCTGAAACGTACTGGCACGCCAAAGATCACTGGCAACCATCTGTAGAAGTTGTGCCCTTACCTGATCAGACGGTCGATCACCACCAAGTCGAAAGCAAAGCGTGTGGGGGCTAGCTTCTGGAGGTCCAAATGGCTGAACACCCGGAACATGGCAAGAACACGCCTCTTTCTGGTGACAAAAGTCACCAGGAAGAGGGCCTCGTAGACGATGGCTCTAACCCAGGGAAGTGCACCTATGTTCCCCATGAGAAGGTCTATGTCGTGCGTTGCATAGGGGGTATGGACGATGTGAGGGAACTTGGCCTCTAGCAGGACACCCATCTGAATGCAGTTGGTGGCATTGTCCGTCACCACCGTAACGACATGCTGGGTGCCTATGGACATGATGGAAGACCTAATGACGTCGTACTTGAACTCTGCAAATATGACTCTCCCCCCTTTACTGCAATCCACGGCTCTCAAAAACTGTGTACCCATGCAGCTGGAGTCCAAGATGTTGAGGATCGGCCTCCTCCTGACATCAGTCCAGCCATCGGACATGATGCTGCATCCATATGTGGCCCAGTGGCGGCATAGAGGCTCCATCTCTCTAGACAAGGACTCAACCCTATCTCTCAGCATGTGTGTACGGACAACCTCTGAACCAGGGACTCTCCAGCTAGGGCTGACAGACTGTGCAAGGCGGAATGCCCTTCTGAAGGGCTCAGAATCGGTGATGGCAAAAGGTAGGTTCAGCTCGTAAATCAAACTGGCCACGGCCTGTATGGCCTCTCTGTCCATGTGTGGCTGATGCGCGCCGCGAATGGTCTGCTGCACAAGGGCTCTACCTAGTGGGCGACGGGTGGTGGACCTCCAGCATGGTGGACCAACCGTGACGGGAATGGACGATGACGTGACAGGTTGGGCGCTAGTGGATGCATCGGCTGTAGACGTGGAATGGGGAGAGTGGGATGCACTAGCAGGGATGGGTGTAGCAGCATAAGTGGGGTGCACTGGTGGAGGGGCAAGATCTGGCATGGGATACGAAAACTGCTAGCTAGGAGGTCATCTGGATGGGAAGGGAAGGAAGAAGGGATCTCATCCACATCCTTGAAGGCCTCGTCAGTAGCATCCTGGGCCTGCTCGGGTGGCGGAGAATCCATGAGAAAATCGTAAACTGGGGGCGTGCGAGCCACAGGATGTGGTGTTGGAACTGCAGTGGCAACTAGCGGACGTGATGGGACGGGATCCACCGGAATGGGTGCAGATGGGGGTGCGTGTGGCGGAACTGTCTGAGGGGGATGAGAGGCAATGGGATGGGATGAGGATGGACTCCCTCTCCTCGTGCGTGCCAGCCAAGCAGGCAACAACTCTGGGTCAGCCACATAAGGAGCGGTGCAAAACCGGAGAACACCCTCCGAAATGGTGTTCTCCCCCGCCACGAGTTGCGGCCCGTAGGTGTCCAGTAGTCGCTGCCTGTCGGGGACGGACATGCTGCCACAAGGGGCACCATTTTTCGCGCGTGCACCGAGCAGATGGCCATTAAGGCAAGTGAGGGACGCAGCAAATTCGACGAGGCAGTATTGGCAACGCACGATCTTCTGATCGGTCTTGTTGGTCTTGTCGGCAACCCGCCTAACAACGTCTACCTCGCCAGAAAGGTCGGATTGCACCATTGTGATGGAGAAAACTAGGGAAAAAATGCAGATGAAGCTAAAGCTGGAAGGATGGATTGCTGGAAAAAAACAGCAGGGTTCACTGTTGGAGAGACGTTGAGAATGGGCGAAGGTAGCGAAGGCAGGGCGAGGCAAAACAGATGCAAGGCAGGGCAGTCTGTGGGCGAAGGGCGACGCAAATCAGAAGAGGGGCGAGCAAAGGCAGGGCAAAAAAAACAGAAGCAATGGCAGGGCAGTGATGGGCTGGAAAAATACTGGGAGAGAAGAAGCGAGGGGGGCGGGTAGTTTAGGTTAAATTTTTTTTTTTAAATATTAAATAATAAATAAATTATTATATCGTGGTACTGAGGTACTAACATGGTACCGCGGTACCAGTATGGTCTCGCGGTACCTATGATATATATATATATCATAGGTCCAGCGGTACCAGGATCTGCGGATCCCTTTACCGCGGATCCACACTGGTATAGCGGATCCATACTGATCCGCAGTACCATAATATATAATTTTTTTTTTTAATTCTAAAAAAAATAAAATTAAATTAAGTGGGCAATATGGGTATCAGCTTGAAGCTGTTGACGAGAGCAGTGCATTTATGCAGGTTGTCGGTTCTGACGAGAGCGAACAGCCAAAGGACCAAGGGGATGCAAAACACCAAAAAGTGTGTTTTTGCTCAGGGAGTTGGAAGGCCAAATCATGAAGAGGTCGTATCGTCGGGCCCGGACCCCGCCGTTGGGGGGCTCTACCCCCCAAACCCCTCGCCGGGGGGCTACCGCCCCTCGAACCCCCCTTTTCTCAGGGGGCTACCCCCCCCGAACCCCCCAAGACTCGATGCTATATAGAAACTGTAATCTAGCCATCTCATAACCATCATGGTCTCACAGTAGCACATTTTGTAGCTGAAAGCACCGTCAACCTGCATAAATGCACTGCTCTCGTCAAGAGCTTCAAGCTGATACCCATATTGCCCAGTAATTTTTTTTTTTTAAATTAAATTTTTTTTTTAAAAAATATTAAAAAAAGTTGTCGCTTTGGTACTGCGGATTTTTGGGCGGTACCATGGGCTTCTATGATATATATATATATATATATATATATATATATATGTATATGTATGTATGTACTATGTATAGAGAGAGATATCATAGAACCCTCTGGTACCGCCGGTACCATAATGGTGGTGCCGCCGGTACGGTACCGCCCTCATATCCGCGGTACCAAGGCGGTACCATTTTTTAATATTTAAAAAGAAAAATTAATATATATATATTTTTTAAAATTTTAGTGGGCAATATGGGTATCAGCTTGAAGTTCTTGACGAGAGTAGTGCATTTATGCAGGTTGTCGGTAGTTTCAGCTACAAAATGTGTTAGACAACTAAATAATGCACCTCTCAGTTTAGTAGTCATTAGTTAACCGTGAGCTCAAATCTGTATGGCCCCCGTTATGAGAAGCCATTATTGAGCACGGTTGTTAGTATAGGGTCTATTGTGAGACCATGATGGTTATGAGATGGCTAGATTACAGTTTCTATAGAAGTCCTGGGGAGTTCGGGGGGTGGTAGCCCCCCGGTGGGAGGTTTGGGGGGCGAAGCCCCCAACTGCAGGGTCCTTTGGTTGTTCACTCTCTCAGATGGTGGTCGCTACTATATAACTACCACATTGAGAGGCATTCAGCAGAAGTTGGAGCAACCTGCATAAATGCACTAGAACATGTTTTTTTTTTGGGGATATGGGTGTCAAAAACAAGCCTTTTGATGGGGGATTTTCTGGTAATTTTTGCAAAAAAATTTATTTACTGTAGGAGCCTACTTATCCCTGAGAATACCTAGGTATTGCTGATTCACTGATTCATTATGCATCGATTCACTGATTAGTACATCTAAAATGTTGTCAACTTAGTCACTAATGAAACCGGCACCCTAAGCCGGCAAAGCATAGGAATGGCACCGGCATGTTTTTTGGTTTTCTACTATTTTGATTGGTTTTTGGAAATAGCTCAGAATTGACACAAGCATCTCAGGATCATAGGCCTCGACTTGTATGGAGCAAACTAAGATTAGAAACATCACTTGCCCTGGTAGTAACATGCAGTGGAAGGTCATAAGTGATAGTATTCAACTTTCTAGGACTTGGTAAGGACCATATCACCTTGGAGCCAGTCTGTGTGTCAGAGCCCTCGAAAGTTGTCCACCCTAGACTAGATTCTCTTTAGTGCAAATTGTTTTTCTGCAGGACTCTTGAAAATATAAGAGCAGAAACTAGTGTATGGCAGTGAATCCCACAGAGTCGACTGGAGTAAGGAAGTCGAGACTCCCTGGAACAGGAACAGATTACACCTCATGGAACAGACCCCATACATACACAGTGGAAATGGTTTGTGCATCAAGGAATGACTTTAGGTGTGAGTCAGTGATGCTAGAAGCTGAGACACATCTGGGACGATGGTAGGCTACATGAATCACTCATGATGAATGGAGGACTAGAGTTAAGGGGCAGCTACATTGATGAATGGAGGAGTAGCATTGCTTTATTTTGCTATGTTTTGGTATTGTGCTCGACATATCCTTGAATCCCTTATGATAGTGCATAGCCCTTTGGAATTGAGTTCTAAAGGTTCTGTTCTACTGAGCACTTACATTAGCCAGTTATCTGCATTTGGTGTATTTGGAATTTTGGTTGGTAAACAAAGTCTTTGAGGTTTTAGTTAAACAAGGTTAAGAATAGCTGATTTTCAAGTTTCTTATTTAATACTGAGAAGGTGATAGTAATGACTGAGCCGTTCATGACCCTGTAAATTTTGTTCTCTGAATTGACACAGGCAGGCTGTTTATGGACTTTTTTTTTAATCTGGTGATGTGTATAGCTGATAGCTTTTGTGGAATTTTTCACATTTCCGAGCATTCAATTGTTTGTTTGTGTATAGGACTAGAAGCTTGTCACTCTCCACTTGTTGGAAAAATATCCAGAATGTTTTTACAATGTTATCATTTTTCTTAAAGCTCAGATATCTGTTTGATATGGCTTTTAAGATATTATCAAGTATTCTGTGCTTCAGGTGATGGATGGACGCCTCTCATGGCAGCTGCAGTGGCAGACAGGCAAGATGTAGCAAGAGTTCTGTTAAAAGCTGCTGGGGCTGACTTTGACTTCAGTTTTTCACAGTTCGAAGCAAACAAGCAATCACTTCCAACACCTTATTGTCCAGCTGAATTAGTATCTCCATGTTTTTTAAATGCCCAAAATCGTTATGGCCAAACTGCGCTCCATATTGCTGCCAGGAGAGCTTCATTGTGGTTTGTAGTCAACCTTTTGAGAGCCGGTGCATCTGCATCCATTCAAGATGAATACGGTAAACGAGCAGTTGATGTGGCACTTCGTCAAAGTCATTATGCTGTTGTTGAGATTTTGAGACACTGGGAAGCACACAAACAGGTCACTGGCCGTTTTGGCCTGTCCAGAACTAGCATCAGTGCAAAACTAGCAAGGCAATTCTAGCCTTGAATTGAGGTTAATAATTGACCTATTAATATATGTGATCATCTTCAGTAAATCCTGAATTTTCGAGATGAGTTGACAATGTATGCAAAATTGATTGCAATGAGAGAATAAGATAAGTAACACAAAGCATATTGATTTCTAATGTGAACATGTATATACTTTGTAGCTTTCATTGAGATTTTCACTTTGTAGATCTTAATGTTGTTGGAAATGGTAGATGTGATGTATGTTTTGATAAAGCTTGAAGATAGTTAGTTGCCTAATTTGAGGACACTACAAACCTTGCTATAGGAGAAACAATGTTGTATTGCAAACAAACCACTATTAATCTTCACTCTATAGGCGATCAGGTAGGCATATACACATTGTCTATAGCTAGGCATATACTCGTCTTTATTCTCATTTTTGTTTGACAACTCTTATGTGTCTATACATGAATTTGTATCCCTAGGGCATTTTATAATCTAAAACATAGGCTAAACATATATCCATCTCAAATCAATGAAATAATGTCGATTGGATGCAGAAAGATCTCTTCCAAATTGTTTGTACTTGTTATAGTCAGAGCTGTTAGTATTGTTTTGTTGGCATTTTCCCCGCAATTTTCAACTTCAAATTTTGCAAGAAGGAAATTATGCTTGTCTCCTTGCAATTTCGAAATATGCAGTTTAGATGTCACTACACAGTGATTGGGATTTGAGTTTGCGCCTTGTTGGTCGTAGTCAACCACTCTACCCATACATTGTGATGCGATGGACTAGTTTGAACTTTGAAATTTGCAAAAGAAAAGACCATTCGCATATATTGAAATTATTAAAATGGATATATGTTGAGTGTATGGCTTAAAACTTGTCTCAAAACTTGGGTTTGACAATTTGTGAAGGGATTGTTTGGCAAATGGTGAAGGGTTTGACAATTTGTATATGGATTGTTAGCAAATTTTTTGAGTGAACTTGGGCTTTTCACTTGATGCGACTAGCTTGCAAAAAATTCACTTATAAAACTTAGGTTTTTGACATTATGCGAGTCCAAACGGATGTTTATGAATGGAAGCCACTATACAGATTTTTTACAGGGCATACTATGTACTTGATCCATTTTTGCAGAGCTCCTTATGAGAAGAGAAAGCAATCCTAACATGTATAACATGTTAGTCGTTGATTGATATAATCTTGAATAGCGGTAGATTTTCATATTACAGTTCAACTATATGCAAGCAAGCTTTCAATGTCACCAGTACTATATTGCTTAATAACAGATCACTGGACAATAAGAATCTATTATATAGTTTTAGAGCGCTTTATGAACAGGAAGAATGCTTTCAGACCATCTTTAAACTATTTTGTCTTCACAATGCCAACATATTTCTTCACATTCAAGGACAAAGTAGAGCATTAAGTCAAGTTCCAACAAATGCGCTATAGAATCTGTCACCAAATTATTATATAATATGCTAACTTGATGTGAAAAGATAGCAACTAAGACCAAAACAAAAGAAGAGAAAGAAATTACCACTTGGAAGAAACAACAAGAGAAGACCTAGTTAAGGAGCACATGATTGATAAGAACCAACACAAACTGCAGGCCCCGGAACAAGTGAATATTGTAGGTGTAAGGTTGCAAGAGTCAAAGTGAAAAGTTCCAAAATCCTAAACAATGCAAAATGCAAAAAACATTAAACAACCTTGCACCTACAACAGAACGTAGATAGCCCATCAAAATCTATCAAAGCAATCCCAATAAAATGATCAAGAAGCCAAAGGAAAAGAATCGATAAACAGGGAATACATTATAAGAAAGAAACAAGTTCAAGCAAGAATGGAGCATACATGAAGCAGAGGAAACGACAGCCAAGATAACCTCACGAAGATCAAATAAGTGAACTGACTTCCAACTAAAAGCAGTAAATTCGGGTTGCCACTTTGACCAACAGCTTGGTTGATCCACATATTAGATAGATCGACCAATTTTTAGAAGGATGACAATAGACCAAGGAATGACTAGCAAAAACGTAAGGAATAAAAGGTGTGCCAGAATTTTCAAAAAAACAATGATCATGCAGAAAAATAGAAACTACAATGCTTTTCTATGTTCTATCTGACCATCTGATTGATTTGTTTGGTTGTCTTCTCATTGCTTCCGCTACCACCGCGCATTAAAAGCTCTAAAATTATTATGTTCTTGTGTTCGCCTGCTAAGTCACCAGTAGTGCATGCACCGAGAGAATTGAACGAACTGATCCTCTCATTTCTCCGACATGATCTTTGTGATCCTTATGAGTCAAAAGGACTCTTGATTTCCTCATTGAGTTGAAGCTATTTTCAAGGAGGAGAAGCTTTGGGATCAATCATGTTCTTCAAGGATGGAAGAAATTAATGGCAAAAAGTGCTCAAATGGTGGAAAGCTCTTCTCGATGTTTGGAAATGCTTTTCAATCAAGAAATTTGTGACATGGATATGGTGATCATGCTGCAATCTCAGGTTTATTGGCTAGTTTTCTCAACAAACTCATGCCACGTGATCTCCTTCTTGATGCCAAATTGCTCACAATGTTCTTGAAACTTTGGAGATGTTGCATTAGGAAGGTCTCATTGAAGGCCACATGATTCTATATCAAGTTTGTAGCATTTGCATGTAGAATTTGCAAGATTAAATTTTTTGTACTTTTGTCAAAACCCTAAATTGATTTGGATCTCTTATGTGTTGATCAAGTAAAGTCCATTCTATGTGTTGATTTTGCTAGGTTTGGTGCAAGAAAGAGATTTGTGAGGTTCCATATCTTTGTGATTTCTTCTTGAGTTCATTTGTTGACATTCAAGAGAGTGCTTTGTGCATTGGAACAGGTTGAAAGAGAATATCAGGCCATTGCAACATGGCAACCACAAGTTGAGGCTTTATGTTGGAAAGCAATGATAGGCTTACCTCAAGCAACCATTCTACTTGGAAGGTGAGAATGGAGTCTCTCCTTGAGATGAATGAGTTGTTGCACATTGTTGTGTTGGATCTGATAGAATATGAAACGTCTATGACTGAATCCACTGATGGGATGTCAGATAATGCACTCTGTCATGGATTCTAGGAAAGAGAACCGAAATGCGACTGCAAATGCAATCTTGTTCTGCATCTGGTACTTTGCTTGATCTTCCCTGTACTGGGTTGTGAAGATCCGTCGTTTTTGCAGTCATCTTTGCAGCCGTTTGTGACCGCAATCATTTTCTATGGTGCCTTGCGGTCGTGAGCGGTCCTTTTTCGGTCATGAGGAGAGAACCGTTGTGAACCGTCATGAGGAGAGAACCGTTGTGAACCGTACTCGTTGACTCTGCGATGGCCTTCAATCAGGTTCCTTTGCGGACTGCCTTCGGTTTGCTTCGTAGGTGATCGCAAGCTCCAGCTTGGCGGTTGCCTTCGGTTTACTTCGCATGCGACCACAAGTTTCATCTTGCGGTGTCTTGGCGGCTTCTCGTCGTGAGCCGTGGTCTTCACTTCTTGATCGTAAGTGTTGAACTTGGCTTTCCTTTGGTTTGTTAAAGCATCACAATGGACCGTAGGCTGGAGTGTTGCGGTTTGCGGTGCACGTTGCGGTTGACTCCTTCCGTTGGTCTTCGTATGTGAGTCCTTGCGGAGTTGTTGCAATGGTCTTCATTTCTTTGCTTTCGCAGTTGTCTTCGGTTCGGTTGTGTTTCATTGGTCTTTGCTTATAACCGTAACATTGACCCTTGCGGTGCATTGCGGTTGCGGTTGCGTTCGGTTTACTTTGACATAATGGATCGTATGCAGGACTTTACGGTTGCTCGTGGTGCCTTCGTTGAAACCGTTTGCAAGGGTGTTGCGGTTGTTTGCAATTTCTGTCTGTGGGCAGTTTGTGTATTTTTGTAGAGACAGTCAACTGGCCTTTTATGAGTATTTGTGTAGGTAAGACATGTTGGCCTTTTACGTGTATTTCTGCATGTATTGGATCATAAGCTTTAAATGCTTTGTAGGTAGAAATATCAAGAAATTTGGTAGGTGCACGTCATCTTTTGAGTCTTGGGAAGTTTTGAAGAAGCTTTATGAATCCAAGTCTACATCAAGAGTACTTCTCTTAGAAGGCAAATCTTTCAAAGTATGCAAAAGAAGGAAGAGAGTGCGCATGCTTTTGTGTTGAGAGTTAAAGCATTTAATGATGAGCTAGCATGTATTGATGAGAGCATTAAGGAGGTAGAACTTGTTCAAGTTGCTCTTAATCGCTTGTTGGATGATCATGCTAACCTTGTTCAAAGCTTTGCTATTCAAAGAACCTTGCCAAGCATTGTGGATTTTTAAGAGATTTTGAAGAATGAGGAGTTTAGGCTTCAAGCAAGAGGTGGATCTACATCAACATCTCATTATGAAGAGGAGGCCATGTTCATCAGGCAAATTCAAGCAAGAGGTGGATCCACATCAACATCTCATTATGAAGAGGAGGCCATATTCATCAAAGGCAAACTCAAGGGAAAAGGTAAAAGCAAATGATCTAAAGGGCAAGATCAAGGTGAGACTTCTTCTTTTGGCAAAAAGAAAGATAGATCCAATTTAAAATGCTTTTATTGCCACATCAAAGGACATTTTGCTAATGAATGTTTGAAGAAGCAAAGAGAAGAAGGTAGCAAGCAAATCAACTTTACTACTAATGATGAGGATCTAAGTGGTTGTGATTCTCTCTTGATATGTTCTTCAAGTCCAATATCAAGTGAAGGTGACAAAGATTCATGGTGGATTGATAGTGGAGCCACCAAGAAAGTGATTCACATGGCCAATGGTGGTAAGTGTTGGAAATTAAGTCCACAGTTGTCTCCTTGGTGAATGATTGATTTCTATTTCAAGATTCTTCCTGCACGATTATTGATCGTTTATCTAGGTTCAGATGAAACCAACTTTGGTTCTACGTCTGCTCATCTGATACTTGCAAGAATCACAACTTAGATAGCCAAACTATTTGAAGAACGACTACAATGGACTTCCGGCTAATCTCCAGCAAAGGGTAGCCAATCCTATCATAATTTCAAGTTCAAATGTTAATTTCAACAATTTGAAGTCATTGAAGACTTGGCCATCTTCAAGGACTTCCAAGAACTAGCATTTAGGACAAGTCTGCATGTAAAATACATTATGTGCATAATGTAGATGAATGCTTGTTGTGATTTTAAGTCGTTGTACTTGGAAGTATTTGGCTTTTGTGACAACTGTACATAGTATATACGATCAATGAATCAGGGAATGTTGACATAAATTGGTGCCTATATGCTTCGAATAAACATTGCAGTCAACTGAATTGTTTGCAAATCCCAATCGAATGAGATAAGAGTTGATTCTATCGAACCATGCTCTTGCGGCCTGTTTCAGACCGTAGATTGCTTTGTGCAGCTTGCACACTTTGTGCTCTTGGCCTTTGACTTTGAATCCTTTTGGTTGGAAGTTATATAGCTCTTCCTCGACGTTGTCGTTGAGAAATGCTATCTTGACATCCATTTGGTGCATTTTGAGTCTTTCGCAGCTGCTAACACAATCAGAGTCCTAATTGACTGCATCTTGATGACAAATTTCTTGATAATCCACTCCTTGGACTTGAGTAAATCCTTTAGCCACCAGCCGTGCTTTCCATTTAGCAATGGAACCAACTTGAAGATCCACTTGTTGTTGATAACTCTCTTATGAGTGGGGAAGTCGACCAGGTCTGGTTCATCAAAAGTGAGTTGTGCTCGCTTTCCATAGCTTCTTGCCACTTCACAACATCCTTGGAGTTAATTGCTTCGACTAGGGTCTCTGGTTCTTCTGATGAAGTCCAAAATGATTGAGGTGTATACCTCTCATGAACTGTTCGAGTTTGTGAGGATCTGCGGACGTTTGGTTGACCAGGATGTGATGATGCTTTCTCTTGAATTTCTCCGGATCTGCTCAAGCTGGCTTGGTCTGGTCTGATGACAGGTACTGTCGGCTTATCGGCCTATGTAGCTCTAGTTGTAGTTTCTATAGAAGAAACATCATCGTTGGAACATTCCATGCTACGTAAAATAGGATGAAATGACATAGCATCGTTTATCGATAGTTGTTTAAAATCATAATATGTATGTTTGAAAGATCACATCCCTAGAGACAAATACTACATTGGTGGATGGATCATAAACTTTATAAGCTTTATGTTCATCAAGATAGCCAATGAAAATACATTTACTTGTCCTATGATCCAGTTTCTTCCTAAGTTGTTTAGGAATGTGAACAAAACATACACAACCAAAGATTTTTAAATGGCTGACACTAGGCTTATGTCCATGCCAAACTTCATAAGGAGTTTTGTTGTTGATGCTGGTAACTTTTGCTAATGAACTAGTAAAAGCTGTAACAAATCAATCAAGCAAAAAATTATGTAGCATTTCCTTGTCCAAAACCATGAACGTATTTCAGTAGCAATGAGCACTAAATCATTAGGCACTTCTATTACAACATCACAATAATCATGAAAATTCAAAGCAAAATTGTCACCTGAGTTCCAACGGAATTACAAGTATTACAATAAGAGCATGACACTTGGATCTAAGTAGTGCCACAACAAATCCACAGAGCAATGTTGTAATTCATGGTAGTCACAAAGAAACTCTTATACCACAACATAAATAAAAAAAAGGATCTTGTTGTCGTAGGCTATGTAACATCGTGAATGTAAGAACTCTATAAATTGGTCAAGTATTAAAAAGATGAGGCCCCTTTTGTTCCAAAAATCATAAAATCCTAATACTTTGCAAGTTATATATCTAGAATAAATCGGTAACAATAAGCAATTTGATTAGCACACCAGCCAATAGAAAAAACAATTGATAATTTTGAGGGAAAATTTTGCTTACTTTGTAAAGAAAGTATGGCACAGCTTGAATTGGTAAAGGAGTGCCAAGATTCGAAGCTCCAAAAGTAGATACGGAAACATCAAGATAGGTGCAAATCCAAGTCTAGTATAAAAACCTACAATTTAACCTAATTCTTGCTCTATGACTCATCGAGAAAATATAACGATGATAGTTGAGCACCTAAGAGGAATTTCATAGATTTTAAAGACTAGATCTTAGAGAGACGTATAGCCATAACATCTAGACTCTAAAATATTTGGACTATTTCCTCTCACTAAACTTCAAAGAAGAATCTATACAAACTCACATTCCCTGACATATTTTATAGTATGTGGGCAAAAGTTTTATAAAAATGAAATGCATGTGATAATAATGCTATCAATAATAAGTTTAGCATTCTGTGCAAAAATACCGATTATCTTTTATCTTTGGTTGAGAAGGAATGTCACTCTATTGTTCACCATTATTCGAAAGAGCTCGTTCACCTACTACTCTAAAAGCTATTTTCAATGGTCTTTAACCATACGCTAAAATCTCATCCCACTCACTTGGATGTCAACCATGTATAACACAAATTCTCATTGGCTAATCCAATGGCGATGGCAGAAGAAGCTTTTGGATTTGAGCATCGAGATTTACCCTGGTTGAACATTCTCTTACAGTCTCACGAGCTTCTTTCTAAGTCCACTCAGTCCATTGTCAAGCTCCTAGTATTAGCACCTAGTGAAATTGTTTACTATGGATCTCAATGGAAAACCTTTAAAAGAAATTCAAAGCTCAAAACTTAATTCTTAATCTAAGACCAAATCTAGGCTTTTTTTGAAAATCTTGAAAGTTTTAACTACAAATCTCAACTTCATCCTAGATAGTTTAGGTAAAAGAGGAACCATTTCACAGCCCTAGTTGACCAAGACATCATGAGATTTCCATCACTGTTCCTTAATAGTTCAAAAAAGCATATGCATAATTGTAGTTTACAAAGCTTGCTTCGCTTCTAATGTCGTGTGCAGTCAACCTTCTCAAGTTCTGCTTGCCATGTAAGTAAGAATCAAAATGATTTTACTTAATCTATTAATTCTCTAGCAGAAAACATTGCATAGATGTTGGATGCAAATTGGACATAAATGTGTTACAATCTATATTGCTTAAACATAAAGGAAGCACTAATTTTTGCCATATTATAAGGCCAAAAATATTATTACCCCCAAGAAAAACCCTAATTTTTTTTTTCTCATTTCTTTCCTGAGGTTGTTGTTTCAACCCCTTTCAAACCTATTTTGAAAAGGCATTTCAAAAAGGTCCACAACATTGCAGTCCCATTATCGTTCTCAATTCTATCTCCTCTCTTGGACTCATTATGTAAGGTGGTTCATTGACAAGACAAGATTGGAGAGTTGATACAATCTTGTGTTCAATGTCTCTACTAGGAGGTAATCCAGTGGGCAAATTATCAATTAATATGTTTGCAAACTCTTTCCTTATTATCTCTAGATAGTGCATGCCATAGGCTACTTTCACTAGTACTACTGGACATCAAAAGCAAACATGCATGTACTCACACGTACATGGTTGAGACCAAAGGCCCACGTGCTACTTGCCACAGATGGGATGAAGCCTACCGCCATTCTGAAACTTGAACAAATTGTTATCTCAAGTAATGCAATGCTACTACATTGTGTGCCAACGAATCCCTAGCTCAACATCAAATCGTGCCAACTGGATTATCTCAAATCCAACTCTTTAATATAAACCATAATAGTTGATGGAATGCCCACAACTCTCATATACAAACTACACACCCTTTGCATCACCCATCTCAACCATGTATTGGTATTGGGATGATCGTCGTGGGCTCAAATTCAACTTTTCTACCAGAGTTGAATTCGTGACATACTATGAGCAGCTAATGTACCACACAATTTCCCACTCATAACTATCAAAGAAGCATTGGGATATTGATACTCATGTTGCACTGATTATGACAACATTGTTGTGGGAGTATGCTCTTAGTATCACCTTTAGTATGTTGTTGCTCTAGCTCTTCCACGTGCAGTAGCTTTTCCATATGTTATCATGGACATTATTTCCACCTATCTTGAGTACCTCGCAATTTTCTTCGCTACCATCATTGTTGTCTTCGCACAAAATGTTCACTATCTTTGTCTACCTTGACCATGGTCCAATATTAGCAACATCAGCACCTTCATGTGAGTAAGCTGGAGACGCTATGTCGAGATCATGAATAAAAAAAGCACAAAAACCATTTGCCAAGTGGAGCACCTAAAACTACTGCGTATTGGAAGATGATTTTATCTCAATTTCATCTTGCATCTTCTCGAGAGCCATGCCAGCAATCCCAACAAAATAGCTCCGCGGTTTTTGGTGAAATGGAAAAGAATTTTGGACATATAAGGATTGAAACTTCATCAATACAGACAGAAGGGTGATTCTAAAAAAGCCCTGCCAACCCATATCGGAAAAAGTACCATAAGAAACAAATTCTTGAGCAAAGAACATATGTATACAAGCTTGCAAGTTCAGTCCTAAGACAAACCATAAACGCAAGCGTGTAAAAGCATGAGCATAGTTTCCTCCATTTTATTTCAAACTTTAAAATACCAAGACAACAACAACTATTCAAATGCTAGATCATTCAATTCCTCCAGAGCTGACACCGTGGGGTTGTCTACAACCATATTATGAATCAAACATTTCAAAATCATGCTTGCGCTGCAAGTTATGTATGTTGTTTCCAAACATACTTCAAGTATAAAGATCATCGACATCAAACATACATACAAGATAGACACACAATGACAATATGGAAAATAACCTCGAGTGACATATCATGGAGAGAGACAGAGAGACAGACAAACAGACAGACAGACGACGGTTAGGAGTTTTGACATTTCGTTTTTATATTCTAACTTTTTTTATAATGAAATGTAGTATCATTAATTCAAATGACATGGAATTTTGTGGGCTCAAAAAGTTTCAAAATGCTCAAGGGCTGGTCTTGATAAAAATCCCTAAAGGAGCCCCAAATAGCATAAACAAATAGTCTCCCTTCATAAAAATTGACGGTTTTAGTTTTGAGGATTCTTTTTTATTTAATTGCATGTCCATGTGAAAAAAATCAGACGCACCTTGAGGTCATCAGCTAAGTTTGAATAGAGAAGATTTGAAGCAAGTTTCAAGGATCCAAATTTAAAAGATTTGAATTGAGCGAAGTATCAAAAGAATAAAATGGATTGATGTGTTTTGAAGCATAGACAATAAGAGCTCCTGAAATTACCTGTCAGATTCACTAGCTTCCAAAAGGAATTGCATTGAATGTTTTGTTTGAAAACTTAGTTGCACCAGTTTCAAATTTTTGGGTAGCAATAGATTAAAGATCAAATCTTGCACTGGATCCAAAATATTTGAAAGGTTGCAAAACCTTTGAATCAAAAATTTGTTGTAACGATGCTCGAGGTGAAGAACGGAGCTGTCAACCAACCAACATGCCATACTCTTGTCAGCATCTTTGCAGGAGCTCTTGTAGTGAATTCCTTTGCAGGAGGAGCACACCAGCATTGTGTTGATTAATATTTGTAGGAGACTGATATTTACTTCTGAATCTGAATAATGTTGTCTACTTCATCGTTCTATGGATGATCTTGCACAAACGTTTTCATGACTTGTAGGAGAAAATAAGTTCTCTATGTTTCAGATAGTGTTCTTGAATTGGCTATTGATTCTCAGTAAATATCAAACACACACATGCTTTTCTGGATGTACTAAAAGAATTAGGTTACATTTAAAATCTCCACACAACACACCAGTAGGAGCATCCCATTTATGAGTTGAAATTTTTTTGAAAGTTTCAAAAATATAATCTTTTAAGTATCAACAAATGAGTCTCACTTTTATATGGTAAGTGATACTGTATTAGAAACACCATTTAGCCTTCAAAGGGCGTGAAAACTTTGTGGCAATACGACAAGACCTTTGAATAGCTTGTATGATTAAAGTGCAGCAGCAGACAGTTGACAAGAGAGATGAAAGCCAGGAGAGAACACACAAAAATCAATAACAAACTTTTATAGTCAAAAGATGCATTGAGTAGAGACTCAAGCACTTTTCCTTGAAGGAACTGAGCACTATACAGCAATTTAAACAGCAGTCAAAAAGCAAAACCTTCTCTAGTTCCAAAAGCCCCATGTCTAGTAGGTACATAATGTCTGAATATTTTTCACAGGTGATAGCAGCAAGTCAGTTGTCTGAATGCCAATGCTAACTTGCTGGCTCTCTTTGGATTGTAAATCAAGGTATAATCTACACAGCTTGAAGATCATATAAAATCTGCAATAAGACCAGCCAAGCGTATTCCTTTCAGAAAGTCCCCAGGACAAGGGAAAATCCATAAAAGTGTGTTGACTGCCATGGGATGGGGTAGATAGCAATATTTCACAGAAACAAAAGGAAAGATTCTTTCCTGATTGTTTGAACTTTGTTGCTCACAGGAAATTCAAAAGATGTACCGAGGAACAAGCAAAGGCACCCGAGCAACAATAGCAATAAATTCAGCTCCCTTTGGTTTCCCAAGACTGTCACAAGAAATATATCAGAAAAAAATCAATAATTTCTACTTGACGTGGTGTTACCTGCCAATAACAAAATATTTTAGATTTAACTGAGCACATCATACAAAGAAAACGTGAAGACATGTATTTACCTTCCTGGAACAAATGTAAAATCTCCTTCAATTGAGCCAGAGCATGATCGTAGAGGAGTGCAACTTTCATAAACAAACTCTTCACCATTCTCTTGTAGAAGAGGATACT
Source organism: Diphasiastrum complanatum (assembly GCA_029204225.1). NCBI lineage: Eukaryota > Viridiplantae > Streptophyta > Lycopodiopsida > Lycopodiales > Lycopodiaceae > Diphasiastrum > Diphasiastrum complanatum. The sequence continues at coordinate 53,587,997 of CM055100.1, read as the reverse complement.
GCACCAATGAAGGTTACTGAAAATGTATAAGTTTACAAATATTGACTGTGCTACATCTGCCAGTTAATGACTGTAAAATTATAAATTTACATCTGCCTGCCAAGCTTGTTCATTAGGCCAGCTCTACTCCTTTATTACCATGCCAACAACAGCCTCCCCACGCACTTCATTGACAGCTTGATCGTCTGCCTTGATGACCCAATGGCGGCAAGAAAGCTGGCACGACTCCATCGAATGGCCAGCACGTGAAGGAAGTAATCTCATTCGAACTCGGTAAGAAAACATATACTTGTCATTTTCCTCTTTTAATGTTGAGTGTTCAGGCACAAAGACAGCAGAACACCGCACCTGACATTTCCAAGGATAACAACAACACTAGCAATAAGAAAATCCACAAGTACAGGATAAATTCAAAGGAACCCTGCGGTGCACAATGCTCAAATGTAGCTATGGTCAAATATTTGATGCATACACGGTTCAAATCAAGGCATTTTACTGAGGTTTGAAACCCTTATAAAAATAAGAAAATTTGTAGCCTCATAGTCTTTGTAGCCATCTTCCCTCAGGTCAAAACCAGGGAAGGTGGTTCTTTCTGGTTTATCAGCAAGCTGATGCCTTTCTTTCAGGTCATTTAGTCTTTATCAAGCATAGGATGCTGTAAGGTAGGCCAGCATAGGAGTAGAGTAAGCTCCCCAAGCAAAAGTGGAGCACTTCTTGTCCTACAAGATCTTCATCTCAGATTTTTCAACATTTCTCTCTCTCAGCCTGGCCACAAGCATCACTTTTGGGCTAAACTTCCAGGAAATCAGCCAGATCTCGATGTGCATATTTAGGAACTTGGGATGTTCAAAAGTGCAGTTCCTAGATGTGCACAACATTCCAGTACTCACTTGATCAAGGTTAGTTCCTTAACAAGCATATAAGAAAATATCTCTCTTGCCTACCACATAAAAAATTACAGTATCTATCAAGAGTTAAGGCTCACAACTTTGCATGTGTTCAAGGAGGCTTGCACTTCTAAAAGTGGGGCCTCATCGGGATGTGGATAATGCATGTGGCAAGGCTCTCTCTCTCTCTCTCTCTCTCTCTCACATTCATTATTGCTAGCTTTACGATCCCAAAGGTCAACCGCATCACAAACATACCTTGGTGCTTGGTGATCAATCAGTCACAATAGTAAATCTAGAGCCGTACTACTCATAATGGCCGTACCTTGTCCTAAACCCAGTTTTTGGCACATCCTTAGTTTTTCAAATATGATGATACCCTGATCTCAAATCGATTTTGGTGAGGCCCTTTGCACCATGTAAACAATCAATCAGTTCATCCATTCGAGGTAAGGGGTATCTATTCTGAATAGTTTGCTTGTTTGATTTTTTATGGTCTATACAAAGATGAGTTCCTCCATCGTTTTTATTAACCAATAATACAAGTGCCCCCCATGTTAGGAATTAATGGATTAATTGATTCATTGTAAAGGCCAGCCTGCGTGCTAGAAGGCCTATTTCTACAATTTTGATAAAATAGTATAGAAATCTATTTTAACCAAGTTAGCATAGATTTCTATTGTTAAGACTTCATAATTAGCATTTCAATTGCTATTGTAGAAGGATAGCTTTTGCTTTTCATTGTGGGCAGTCTCTATAAGAGTAGATGGGCGCCCACCTCCATTGATATCTTAGTTTCCAGCTTATGAAGCATAGCTTCTTGCAGTCTCTCTTCTCCTTCAGCTTGTGGTTGATGTTTTGTGTGAGTACTAATAAGATTAGTCTACTCCGATTAGAGAATCTCTTCGATTCTAAAACCAAGGGGACTTACTAGGCTTTACATGGCCCATGGGCATGCATATCAATAACTACAAAATATACATTTTTCAAAATGTTCGAATAAATCCCATGATTTCTTTGATAAAATAGATTTATTCAATTTATGATAACTCTCAAGGCAAGGGGCACTCAGATGTTGGGTTGGCCCCTAAGCGTACATTGTAGAGTTGCAGCTTTCTAATGATTTTTTATTATTGCTCCCACAGCTCCACCTGGGAAACTGTGTTTCCACATCCCCCAACAAAACCTTTAAATTAAATGACTTGGAATGTGCACATTACATTCCTGTCAAAGTACCGTCCATAACATGGCACATGGTGGAACAGTTTTGTATGTCATCTTCCATCTTCCAAATTTTTCACGATCTCTTAAACAAACAAACAATGTCCTTTAGGTTTCTAAACTCCATACTCAAACAAGTACTTCAGGCTGAACCACCCAACGCCCCCACCCTCACCCCTTTATTCTTATTCATGGTCTTTTTATTGCTCTGAGATTCAGGAGCGAATGTCATTTTCAGATAGCAAATAACTTCTTGCACAATTCAGCCTGAAAGGGAAGACTTTTCACAAAAATAAGAATCATTCCATGTGTGAAACTCACCTGAACACCACAAGTAACAGCTTCTGTACATAAAGAGTCATCCTCAGGAAACAAACTAATGCTACACATATTTTCATCTTGATGAACATGGAATGTGCCATTCAACAAACAGTTGCGGTACTCTTCTAGCCATCGCAGCATAGCATCTTTTTGGAAACCACTTTCGTCATCACCTAATACATTTGAAACATGGAAAGGAGCACAACTCATCATCTCTCCATCTGTCTGCAAGTTTCTTGTGCCGACATAGACCATACCATCATCACAGTCAAGGAAGAAAAATTTGTTCAAATTACAGCACGCTGCAATTATAATTCGTTTTGATCCAGTAGGCAGCTTCAACCGAGGAAGAAATCGTTGACTCATTTTCACCACAAGGGAAAGAGGAAACAGTTGCATATTCACATAGTACTCGTAAAAGGAATATCCTCCAAGGATCCCAACATAGTTATCATTCTCACTGTATAAAACTTGATAGTCATTTGATTCATCCGGAAGTTCTTGGCCGTTGCAGAATCGGTAGAGCAAGCGAACGGATGTAGGCAACCGCCACCCAAGTTTTTCCTCTGCTTCCTCAATCTCCTCCTCAGAAGCCCCTGGCAGCAAGGATTTGTAAGCATCTGGAAAGTTTGACACTGCCCAGCTTCGTATCCCATCCCAGCACTGCTTTGCTCGCAGTACAAGGGCCATCGGATACACTTTAAATCCTGTGCGCCATGCTTCATAGGCTGCCTACACTTACCAGAAACGTTCTTGTTAGACTCAAAATTCATATACTTTAAGGAATGGAGAATTTATGCAACTACCATGTTTTTGTGTTTACTGAATCTTCTCCATAGAGTAGAAAGAAATAAAAGAACACTGTAGATCATATATTTGAGACAGAGTCAATCAATCTTATATCAATAATCATCATTGGATAGTTTGTGGAGTGATAGAAAACCACACCATACATAAAGGTATGGAACGTGATTGAAAAATCGATTGTGTTTTTTGGAATTTAGCAAACCATTTTTTTGAGTATTTTCCAGCTTTGAGGGGGGCACATATTGAAACTTGCAGGTCGTTTCAAGGCAGCTAATTGTGATCCTAATTGTGCCAAGATAGTCGGCAGGAATATTTCTTGTGCTATTGTGGGAAAAATGCCACGGTTCCTTGGGAAGCAGGAACAAGTCTGCATCATTTTGTGTGCAGAACAAATTTTTTGACTTTTTTTTCCAACTAGCTTTGTGTGCATGTTTCTTGGGCTGTCAATGACGGGTTCAGACCATTTCTGATGTTATGCAGGCTTGTACAATAGTATAGGACACCACTATAAAGGCTGAGTTCATTCCCCCATCATGACCTACAAATTATCTGAGTTTTTCCACATACTAGTTAGAAAAATTTCTTGTTTTATTAGGGCATCTGAGAATAAGGATTTAGGGATACGCCTTGATTAGGGTTCCTAGATCAGTGCCATCATGTCTAGGGGGCCATACGGGCTTTGGATTGAGGTTGAAGTCCTAGACGATGACGACAATCGATGCAATAGTTTTGGAGCACATCACTGGCGAGTTTGCCCCAAGTTTTCAAGCACTCTCGCTAGGCAGGTCCCACTTAGTAGGCAGTCTTGCTGGGAGGGCAACCGGTATCTGAGGTTGCTACATGATATCCGACGACAACATGTGGGGGGGCAAGGTACCTCCACCTATAGCAACAGGGCCCTCCCGGCCTTCCATCCCTCCCAACCATCCACAACAGCAACAGGGCCCTCCCAGCCTGCAGCAACACTCACACCCCGGCTCCCTTGAGTGAGGTACAGCTTACATGTGAGGGGCCACGGCGGAGTATGGATGGGGTGGAAACAGACCACCAGTGGAGGGAGCTCAAGAGTACACCCAATCCTCTCCTCCTCTACCCCTAGAGAGGTCTCCATGCTACATTTAAACAATGCAGCTAATGACTCTAATTGGTAAGATAGCTAGACATTACTTAGCAGTACATGCTAGTCATTGCTTATTCCAATTTATAAGACTTTATCCAATTTATGAGTCATTTCTATGTATCACTTTATGAGGTTCTATCCAATTTATGGACTTACCCAATTTATGGATTGTTTTTGTGAATTGTTGCTGCAAGCTTTCTACAATTTATGTCATGTGATGAATAATTAATGATGCATGATGCATGTTAAGTTCTGTTTGAAGGATTGTGCAGCTTTTATTTTAGTCAATGTACGAATAAAATACTCACTCTCTCTCTCTCTCTCTCTCTCTCTCTCTCTCTCTCTCTCTCTCTCTCTCTCTCTCTCTCTCTCTCTCCATGGTGGTTGATCCAACCCCTCCCCTCCCCTCCATCGCAAGGAAGGTAAGGGGGAGCCCACGCTCCCTGTTACAATCTTACTTACTGCAAACCACCAGGTGCCGGTTAACCACAAGAGACCATACGATTCACGTTCCACCCCGCCATAGGACCTAATCTGGGTCCACCCACCGTGCCCTGGCCTGTGACCGTATCAAGCTGGATCCGACCTCCATCCCAGACGGCGTCCCATACCACCGCCTAGGCTCTCAGCCATCTCCTGCCTCACGCTAGCAATACATCCTGGCCGTGCACACGCTCTCCATCCACCTCTTCCTAGGTAGATAGAATGGATGGCCAATGAGTCCTCCTCCCCTTGTATACCTCCAAGGAGAGAGACTCCAAGCCATGTGCACTCCTGGATCATGACACGTGGCAACCATGCAGGTTCACGAGTCACCGGTCAAGTCTACAGGCCCAGTCATCGTCTAGTCTCAAGTCTGGGTTTGGGACCCAAGGGAGTTGGGTCCCTAACATTCCCTCTTCCTTAAAAAATTCCTTATCTAAGGAAGGAATCCAAGGAATCTCAGTTTAAGGTCAAGTTCCTTCTCCCAAGTGTCATCATCCTCGGAACTTCCTTTCCAACGAACCAAGTACTCAGTTTACCTGCCGGTTCCTGAGTCCACGTTGACGTACATCAACAATGGCCTGCAGTTCAGTAGGTACAAAGGATGATAGGTCCTCCAGCCGAACTAAGTCCTCCTGAGACATTAAGTCATCCTTTCCACCAAGTCGTTCCTTTAAACGACTAATGTGAAAAACTGGATGTACCTTAACACCTTGAGGAAGTTCCAGCTGGTATGCATTCTGATGGAGTTTCTTTACAATACGGAACGGCCCTGCATAACGAGGTGATAACTTAGGACATTTTCCAGTCCTTAGTACCTTAGATATCCTTTAGAATTCTAATATATACCCAAGCCCCTCCTCATAGACCTAGGTTGTCGCTTTTGATTGGCTTGAAACTGGGCCTCATCCTGAGCCGTTTTTTACGTTTTCGCGAGCAACAAGCAACATTTCTTGCTTACATGCAGGAAATCTACTGCTGCTTTAACCTTGAGGCCTTTGAGGCCCACTGAAATGGGACCCTAGGCTGGAAACCATACATCAGAGATAATGGACTAAACCCGTCGCAGAGTGCTTTGCGCTATTATACGCAAACTCAATCATTGGAAGGTACCTTTCCCAATCTGACTGTCTTCTGGAAACATATGCCCGAAGCATACCTTCCATAGACTGGTTTGTCCTCTCTGTCTGACCTACCGATTCAGGATGATTTGATGACCCCAAACTTAGGGTGGTTCTCTAATTTCTCAGAGACCGCTTTCCAGAATTTGCCAGTGAACTTTGGATCTCGATCACTAAACAAGTGTCATTCGGCAAACCAAACAACCTGAACAACTTTTCCACGAAAAGTTGTGCAAGTATCAAAAGCTTTGACAGTTTGCTTGGTTGGTAAACTGCGCCATTTTAGTTAACCTGTCAACTATTACCTAAATGGCATCATTTTGC